>SNQJ01S0054501.1:56275-79307 GCA_010110895.2 Picea sitchensis | reverse complement strand
GCAAGAGTCCTCTCCGATGCAAGCCCAGGCCGGTGGTGATGGAAACTGCTACTGCTGACAGGACAAATCTGACGAAGAAGAAGAAAGATGGGTCCTCCAGGGCCATGCTCAAGTCAATCCTGCTCTCGGTACTCCATGTCTGGGATCATGCGGGCCTCGAGACAAGATCTCCTAGTTATCCCTAGATATCAGGGATAACAATAATATATGTATTTAGTTCTATGTGGAGTACTTCCTATGTATATGTATCATGCTTCTTTGTATCATAAGTATTTGGTAACATATAATGCATTCTCTATGGAAAAATTCCTCCTTATATGTATCGTGATTCCTAGTAGAATAATTTTTTTGGTAATATATGTATTGTGTTCTCTGTGGAATAAATTCCTTGGTAAAAATTATATTCTTTGTACCCCTTACTCGTAAGGTCTTCGGTCTGCACATGATGGTCTTGTCCGAGATTACTATGCAAGGATTCCTCGTGAAAATGAGATCATGGGTGAGGGTCGAAGAAGTTAAGATGTTTTAAAAATTTTACCAATCCTGGGCTTAGCTATAGTCCATGATACTTCTTGCGTATAATATTTCATTACATTTTGTATTCGACTATAAGTGTTTACTGTTTATCAAAATTATGAAATTCAACACCCGTGGATTGAGTATCACTGCTAAAAGATATTGTTATCTCCGTACTAAATTTCTTCGGATACCTTCTTCCCTAACACTGGTATTCCATATCAAACAAAAGTAGCCCTGTTTTTCTTTAAACAGTTGAATCTAGGATTAGGTTCTCAACCTTTTGACCATGAATTCTTTTGGGGTTTTTGCGAGATATTTCCAAGTTTATTTACTCGAAGAAAGTTCTATAACTCGTAGATAATATTTATCAGTCTCACTCTATGTTTTCTCGATGATTCTATTCTCTATATTTTAGATTCTTCAATAATTTATGGAACATGTAAATGGGTACCAAAACAACAAAGTTTTATTTAAAGTCTATTCTTTTTGTTTAAATTTCTCAATGAAAAGTTTATGTATGGACAAAAAAAATTAATGATGGGTCCCTGTTTTGCGAGGGAACCCATGATATACCTATGGACTCACTCCTCCTCCATCTGGGTCATGGATCGATTATTTCACAAGGGATAAGACAATCTTCCATTCAACTAAACCCAAGATAAATCGTATCCTGGCCTTATTTTATTTATTTTCATAAATTAAAAACTTGGGCACTAATGAATTTACTAAAACTCTTTCTTACTCCTCTTGCAAGTACTTTGAAGTCTACTGTATCACTAGCTTTCTGTGGTAACATATACAAATAAAGAATGTATTTGAACTATTATT
The DNA here is from genome assembly GCA_010110895.2 of Picea sitchensis. NCBI lineage: Eukaryota > Viridiplantae > Streptophyta > Pinopsida > Pinales > Pinaceae > Picea > Picea sitchensis. The sequence goes on along the minus strand of SNQJ01S0054501.1, from coordinate 77,960 downwards.
CTTTCTATCTAATCTCAACATGATAGAAAATTAATAATACTACCGTCTGAAATTATTTCCTTATTGAAGTTTTTATCTGATGTGTTTGATTATGTACAGATTTGAGCATCAATCAAAATACATAACTTCAATGGCCAATAGGCACATAAACATAGTATTGTTATTTCCTTATGTATATATATATATATATATAACCATCATATTTCAAATAAAAATTATTACCAGTATCATTATACTATGATAAGCCATAATATAACTTGGCTATACAGTCCCTTAAAAATTGATCTCACTTATATGTACAACAGTCAACATATTCATAACAGATAACAACCATAAATATAATATTGAAAATGGAATACAAGATGAGATACATATTTGAATATGGATGCTAGAACACAAATGGAACAACCATGTTCCACCCAACCGTATAACAAAACAAGTAAAATAACTTGTCTTGATCACCCCCTAGCCTGACCATGAGCCCATAAGGGAAAATAGAATGATCATCCTTATATATAGTCACCATAAACATATCACTAATTTATTTTCCTCACACTAACAGTGTTCATAACAACAAACATTTCTCCATTCCCCACATAATCAACAACGTCATGCCTCCCACATATGTTGTATATACATACATTCTTGTGCCTAGGCATTTCATTCCCTCCTTGGGGAAATTCACAGCTTTACAAATCCATGATTTTTTGGGGCTGCTAGTGGTCAAATTCCACTTCTTCCACTTCTAAAAATCATCCTTAATGTAACTCAAACCTGTTCTCCACTCATGGAGTCATGGTCAGTTAATTTTAAACTGGTTGTTCCATTTGTCTTCCAACATTAAATTTATTAAAAATCTTGTCTCATACACGTGTCTAATAAAAGAGGACAGTTGGGAAAGTCAAATATTTTCCCAACAGTCATCAAATAATTAATTACATAATCTAAAATTCCAAATTTGGATTTTCCATAAATGGAAAATAATTTCCAAATTTAAATTTTCCAAAAAATGGAAATTGATTTCAAAATTCAACATAGAATTTAATTATCGAAAATTTGAGGATATTACATCAATATATGTTGGAAAATAAATTTTCTCCTCACTGTCTGAATTTTCATCACAACTAATCTAATCTTCAAGAATATTTATAGAAACAACCTCATCACAATAATGATTATTAGAAACATATGTTACAAAGACAAATGAATCTAGAACATTGCTTCCAACATTTTTATCATTAGAGTAGTTAATGAAATATTCTTTCAAGATCGATAAAATAGAGGAGGATTCATATGCTTCTTTCCCTATTTCTTCAACATAAATATCTCTTACAGCCTTACAATCAGAAGGAAATTCTACTACATGTTGAACATACACTTCAAATTATTCACTACAATTTTCAAAAAGAAGATCAGATTGATAAAAAAAATTGAAACGATCACTAAATGTTGAATGAAACTCTTTCAGTGAAGATATGCTAGAAAGAGGAAGAGACCGATACCAATCTCGACCATCTCCTTTGAGTGAGTACATAAATAATTTCATCAACACATCCTCATGAGATATGTCCATATGATGCATATGCTCATGAAATTCCAAGAAGTGTTTAGCACAATTGTCCTCCATACCTTCTTTGAATTTGGGAAGTCGACCTTTCCATTCATTTGCATGAGGTGTTGGAAATGGATAACCTAGAATAAATGAGAAATAAAATGGTGCAAGCCTCATAACTAGGATATCCTCCATGGAATTTAAAATTTTGAATTAGTGAAATCGCTTGTGGATCCTTCCTTCTTGGAGTCACCAAGTGAAATATGCAATCCAAAACATGTGCCTATTTTTTTTTCACCATCAAACAATACATCTCTTCATTTTTCATTCTTCCCAGGGAAAATATATTCGTCGCTTTGTCCCCGACAATGGCGTCAGGAAATGTTAGTCCTTGATACAACCTACTTGATTATTGAGGAGATCAGTTTCAAGGAATTCAATGATTGGGTATTTTTTTTCTTGGATGGACATAGAAAATGTTAGGAAACTCAATCTATTATTCATTCTTCAAGGCCAAGGTTTCAGGTTTGCAAGATATGTCAAAGACCAAGGAGTTGAAAATATAAAACATGGATCAAGGTTGCAACTTTATGTGAAGAAATGAAAAGAAGAAATAGGAGGGAATGCTAAACACATCAACTAATTATTTCAGTTATATATGATCATTCAACATGAAGAACATTTCATAAAACATGAATCTATTTCATAAATATGAATTCAAATATGAAAATGATCACACCATACAACAATAGGCTATGCAATGATGCCTTCAATTACATAAGAGTTGAATCATGTAAACTAGAAATAGTGCAGCAAGTTTAATCATAGAGGAAGAAAATAGTACATGAGATGATGATCCATTTCAAATGACCATATTCCTCATGATGATCACAACTGAAAAAGTTAAGGCTTAGCCAATCAAACTATAACATGAAGCTCTATCCTACCCTTACACTCTTCGATGCCTCTTGGCCTCTCCCCTCTTTACAATATTTATTTTTTCTATATAATAGAAGGGTCACAATTATTTGAATAAAATTTGATTACATCAAAATAGGTGTGAAGATCCTTATTAATCAAAATAGACCAAACTAAAACATGATGTGCAACCCAAAAAGTGGAAATTTGTTAAATATCCTAAATTTATGGATTTTGTTTTGACCAAAGTTTTGATGGAACTTTCTCATGAATCCCATCCTTTAAATGATATGAAAATTTGTTTGAAATGCTAATCATGCTCTCAGGAAACCTTGGGATCCATTAAATAGTTCACTTCCTTTAAAATATGTGTACTCTTTTTTTCTGAATTGTACAAGAATTTTTGCAAGAAATAGCTTGGCAAAATTCTGAAAAGTAGGTGTCAAATATCCAGATGAATCTCTTAAATACTGATATATGTGTACAAATGAGACATTTGTTTTTGAATGGGCCCATTCTCACAAAAAAACTCTTTCGATTTTCAAAAATTCATCTCCAGCTATTCGAAAAGCACACCCAAAGACAATGACTAAAAAAGGGAAAAAAGAGTATTTCAAAAACTTCTGGCAGCACCTTTTCAAACTTTTAGAAAAACCACATGAAATGTTGTGTTGCATATTCTAAGAAGATGAAATTATTCTCTTTGATATGGTCAATATTCATTCGAGGAATATTCAATCAACTTTGACTAAACTTTCAATCTCTTTGACATATTCTAAATCTTTTGACATGTGCATACTTTGAAATTCAGATCGTGACACTTGTAGGAAACCTTGACACCTTCTTGTCATTTGGTATTTAATGGAATTTTATGGACACATGAATCTCATTCTCATTCTCCTTTTTGTATTCATTTATGTTGTACAACCTAGGCTATGAACCATATAACATAACCATATAAACTTATCACTTATTAACAAAATTCTTTGTAGGAAAAATGAATTTTATCCTTGCAGTATACCCATAGAATCTTCTCTACTATAGAATCTTCTTCTCCTCGCTTCTTGCATGTTCTTGAAAATAATTCTCCTGCCAAAACAAAACTTAAGACTAAAAACCTAGATGTTGACCTTAGGAAAAATATCCAGCACAGGGATTAAAGATGGGTTCCAGGTTTAAGCAGTCAGTTATATCACACAATGAAAGGGGTTGCATAGCCAGGCAAGAAAAGTTAGTATAATGACATCAATTTCCACAACTTGATATATAATACATGTGGGCGAACTGATAGGAGACTTGGAAGGCAACTCAGGGTTTGACTTGACACAGATAGGATAGTAATGATGAGTCTTGCCCTTTTTATTTTTTTTTAAATTAAAATTTTCAAGGGCGTGCATGTCGGGACTAACATTCAGGTAATTATAGTTTTTTTATTTTACACAACCATTTTGGTAGCGCGAAGGCTATTTCTTATGTGAAAATGCTACCAAAATATCACTTTGTAAAAAAGGATTAAAATTTGTCATTTTAAAAAAAAATTAAAATATCACTATTTTCTCACAAACGCTTTCCTGATGATGGACCACACTAGTTTGGTCCGAAACGTCGAAAATAAAAAAACCTATGCAATGAATCCGAAAGAACTCTCTGATCAAAACAATGGTTGCAAAAGTCTTAGAACAGAAATTTGTCATCAATGTCGAAAAGACCTGTAACATTCCTTAAAAAACTATAAAAACCTCAAAGAATAACCCTATTATACCCATGTTCCAATAGGTACAATTAAAATTAATGTCAAAAAATAAGTTTGTAAATCTTTGGTACAAGAAAAAGAAAATTAGATTGTAGGATGTGTCTCTTACTAAGAAAAAAGGGCATATGGGGGAAAGAAAATAAGTTACTACATAATCTAAAGTTGAATCATAGGAAGATTCTATAGAAGGAGACAAAGAAAATCCACAATAAGGACACAATAAAAAAGGTAAGGAGGTCATTCACTCAAGGGAACAATGTGCTGCAGATTTGAAAAAGAAAAGGATAGATTCCTATAGTTGTTGTATATTGTCATCTGCATCATATCGAGAAACAACAATCATCAATACAAGGGAGTGAGCATAAACACACTTATGCACCAGCAGGGAACCACAAAGGAAAGCAATCAAGAGGTGCATGGAGGCCTACCAACACTACAAGAAGACATCATGCTAGAGAACCAATCCCATGGAAACACCAGCATGATGCGGAACAAGATCAAAGTGGAAAGGAAGCAATTAGACATCATGTTCATCTTTGATTAGGATGGATGGATGGTCATACTTGGTACATGTTGGCTACAATTGTTATCTAGTCATAATGTATGGTCTATTATCATGTTTTGAGGAAGAAACATGCTTAAGGGGGGTGGAATGTAGTATACCTAGGGAGGTAATATGGGAGGTACCTACGGGGAATGGGGTTATGTATTATTAGTCAATTCCATTGAATTTAAGACAGAATAGGTCCACTACTGATCCAAAAAGGATCCAGAGAAGGTTAAGACAACTCAGAACACACAGAAGCAAATCAGAATGCTTAGAATGGCTCCAACAGACAATAAAAGGGAGAAAATTCAAAATTGCTAAAACTCAGTGAAAATGGAATAATCATGAAGAGAAAGTCACAAGATTTCTAACAGTGCAGACAACTCGTCAAACAGAGTTACGGATCAAAAGTTATAAGCGGTCAAAGTTCAGTCTAACTTGGTCAAAAAGGAAAAAGTCAAAGTGATACATGGCACCACTGCAAGGGTGACACGTGGCACAAATAAGTTGGCAAGATGCGTGGAAAAGGTGGCAGACACATGGGAAAGTTGAGTGATGACATGTGTTAGTTACATGGGTGAATCATATGGTGACAAGTGGCCTAGTCATGGGATGCCACGTGGCACCCCTCTAATGGCTGGAATATGAAAAAGTTTTATCAACTCCCCAACAATCGAAATCATGACCTCTCACTAGCCGAAAGGCCCCACACATACGCACCAAACACTACACCACACCATGATTCTTGTTTGTAATATGGTTTAAATATTATTTAAATTTAAACTTTAAACTAAGGCGCCAAAGGGAGGGGCCAGGCCTTCGGCCCAACCCCTATCCACATTATATGACTATAGTATTCCACTTGCCTAAGGTCTTAAACTCAACCAACTCAAAATTTAGCCTTTATGACATTTTCTCCGCTAGTTTGTAACCTCCACCATTTTTAGTAAGCGTGCCAAAACTTTTATAAACCATGTGTTAAAACAGAGGTCCATGGGATTTGACCTCGGAACCTCTGCCAAACAAACTCTAAACTTACCCTCCGCTAACTGCCATGCCAACCACCTTAGTTATGACATAACTGCGCAAATTTGGTATATAAGGGGGTTTTTGGCAATGCATTCGAACACACAAGAGCACAGAGAAGGGGGAGGCCGAGTGCATCTGTATAGTATGGATTTGGGCACAATTTTCTAGATTTTGGCACACAATTCAAGGTTTTTTCAGCATTTATTACAGGAGCAATAGCATGAAAACTGAGGCAGGGGTGTCTTAGGGGCTTGAAATTGTTCGGCTCAGATTGAGGCATGGAGATAGTCATTTTTAGGTAAAACGACGCCACGAACACAGTGGCGGTGTTATGTTTCTGATGTGAGCAAAGCTTCTGTGGATTAACTCCAGAATGAGGTATACTTATGTATTTTTCCCAATTCTTTTATTGAGTTAATTAAAAGACATACCCATTTGAGAGCAGGCCCTGGAGACGTAGTCCACCAGGGATGAAATCCATTATTAATTTTTTTTTGTTCATATTGCATGATTATGTCTCTTTCCTTTTGAGTTTTTCCTTCTTTATGGTGTACTTTTGTTTATGCTCATTTTATACAATTCTTTAATAAGTCACATGACGAAAATATCCTGGATCAACTATATTATTAAATAAGGTACACTATGGTAGTTATATATAATAAATATGATTTCTAGAATATTCCTTCTCTAGAATGTTCCTAGAAGATAGAGAATGTTATATAAAGAAGTGTAAGCAATGTATTTGAGCATGGTGAATGATATTGTTATTGTAACAATAAAAGATTTCTTGGGAGTGCATTCCTTCCATAAGGTATAATATATCGTGTTAACCTACCGAAAGGGTTTTGTCTACAGTCTTCTGTTCATTATTGGTAAATGGTTTGGTTTATTCTTGGTTATTTCTGAATTATATTTGTAGAACAATTGGTGTATTTAGTAGTCATGCTCAGTAGTTGGGGCCTAAATAAAGGTGAAATTTGATATATAGCTTCGAAAGAAGACATGGAAATACACATTTGGGCTACTGGAAAAATTCAGAAGGAGTTGGTGCGAGGATGATCAAACATGACAAAGTCCATTATTCCTGGGCATGTTTTGGGAATTTTTGAAAACATTAGATGAGAAAAAGGGACTGGAAATGACCAATTCAGAAAAATTTGTTTAGTTGAAATTTTATGTAGACAACAATCCAAAAAACGTTTTTTTGAGGCAATTTTTTAGTTTTTCTCCATTTGGGAGATATTAAATTTTGGCTAAAAACATTATAAATATGGAGAAAATGTGAAATTTCGAATTTGTCGCCAATTCCATAGTTATACATAATTTGATTGTAGGATTGGATTCCAAATCCAAGAGTTCATATGTGTTGACAATCATAAATTGTATCTTCTCTTGATACATAAGTTTTTCTAATTCATGATATATTTTCTTCTACAAGTGGAGGAAAATGGTCTCTCAGATAAATTGCAAACTTCAAAGGGATATAAGTTTTAACTTAGAGCTCACAATGAGACATGACTACAGTCATTGGAAAGATGATTTAGAGAGGAATTTGTATAAATAATAATAATTTTTCATAGTCCATTCTTTTCCTTCATAAACTGATATGAATAATGTATTTTAACTTAATTAAAAAAATATTCGACAATATGCATAACCCTAGCAACAATTGTTGCATGGACGTTTTTGCAGAAACAAAGGCACAAGAAAGAAAATTTGGTTCCTATATGAGGACTTGAGATATGGAGGATGCCTAGGGTTCTTCCAACCATGAATATGAGATTATATATTTACATATAATATTGGGAAATGTACATATTGATTCCAATGGGTATGGAAGCGGGGTGGAGCTGATAGAGTTGGTTGATAATGTGGGAAGCTTGAAGAAAGAAATGTTGAGCTATAGAGAAGGCGGTGAAAGGCTGATAATATCCCGGGAGGAGCTTCTATAAAGTATGAATATGTTGAAAATAAAATTCGATAAATATTCTATCACAAAACAAGAAGTCACTGAAAGAGAAATAAAATCATTCATATCTCATGATAGGAGGGATGACCTTACAGGATCTAGGAGAACAAGGATTGTTAGCCGAAATCATGATCTTCGTCATTCACTAGGAAACTAAACCAGAGGAGCAAATGCATGTCCAAGTTTAGAGAGAAACCTAAGTCTATCCCCTATCTGAATATAGAGGAGAGGATCTAAAATAAATAAATTGGAAGGACAACTTAGGAAGATTAAGCGTCCTACTTTTTATGGTGACCATAAGAAAAATGAAGATGCAATAGAATGTGTATTGGGAATGAGGAAACATTTCCAATTGCACAATTATTCGTCAAATGTAGAGTCCATAATTACAGCCTACCATCTTAAAGTAAAATCATCTATGTGGTGGGATCATCTTAGGAAGGTCAAGCACATTGATGAGAAGAGGATCTCATCGAGGAAGTTTAAAATATATTTATAGTAGAAATATTTTTCACAGCAATATTAGGGCAAGAATATGCAAGAGTTCTTTGAACACAAGATTGGAAGCATGAACATGGACAAGTGTGAGAGGAAATCCTTGGAAATTCTAAGGTATGTGGACTTCACGAGGGATGAGAATGTCAATATTCAGAGGCTCTTGAGTGGATTTCCATCCTTTTAGAAGGATAAAATTCACTTAGAGGAACCCAATACCTTCGAAGAAGCCATAAGAAAGGATAAGTATTTGTATGAGCATAATACAGGAACGCCATATTTCCAAAATTCGCATAATGATAGGAAGAAGGGAGATATGGACCAAAGAAAGAAAGGATTCAAGCCACCATTTTTTAGGAGTATCTCTCAAGCATATCAACAAGGGAATCCAGCACAAGGTGAACATAAAATGATCGATTCCTTGGGAAAACGGACAAGCCAACATTCAATAAAATGTTAGGGATGTGAAGGATACCACATGTACAAGGATTGTCCTCACAAGGGAGATAGGATGAGGACTATGCACAATATTCAAGAAGTTGATTCAATGGATGACATGGGAAGAAGCATGCTAAGGATTTATGTAGTGCTCAAAAATAAACAAATAGAATATTAACCGTACATGATTGAGGTAGAAGGTAAGATTGACAATCATCCCATAACTACTTTGATGGATTCTGGAGATAGACATAGCTATATAGACCAAACAATAGTTGAAATGTTTAACTTGAAGAGATGTAATCATGAAAAGTCTTGGTTGGTTCAACTACCCACTAGAACCAAGAAGAAAATTAATGAACTTGTCAAATATTTTCTAGTAAGAATGAATGGAGTTATCACTAAGATATATTTGAACATCATACCACTTAGGTCATATGATTGCTTGATTGGTATAGATTGGTTGGATGAGAATCATGTTGTCCTAAATTTATTAAAGAAGTCTTTCATATGCATTGATAAGGAAGGGAATTCAAGGTTGGTGCAAGTAATTCCAAGACCTATATGCATTATATATATTTCATCATTGTAGTTAAAAAGAATTTTTAGGAAAGGGTGCCAAATATATGCGACTCATATGGAAGAGCCAACAAAATATAAGGAGTTAGGTCTTGAAGATTATCTAGTAATGGGGGAATATGAAGATGTGTTTGGGAAATTTCTAGGATTACCACCAGAGAGAGATATTGAGTTCTCTATTGACATAATGCATGTAGATACACCAATATACAAAAATACTTACATAATGAGAAAACTAGATTTGAAAGAGTTGTATATGCAACTAGAAGAATTGCTTAAGAAGGGATGCATACATCTAAGTGTCTCACCTTGGGGTTTCCTAATGAATTTTGTGAAGAAAAAAGGTGGAACTTTGAGGTTGTGTCTTGACTTCATATAGACTAATAAGGTTACTATAAATAAAAAGTACCCTTTTTCATGGATCGATGATAGTTTAGATCAAGTGAAAGGAGAAAATATATTTTCCAAGATTGATTTGAGGTCAGGTTATCACCAATTAACAATTAGAGAATAATACACCAACAATGCAATATTCATGACAATGTGTGGTCATTATGAGTTTTTTGTGGTTCCATTTGAATTGAAAAATGCACCAGCTACTTTTATGTGTCTAGTAAATGGAATTTTCAGGGATAACCTAGACAAATTCATCATTTTCTTTTTGGTTGATCTTCTTATCTACTCCATGACAGAGGAGGAGAATGAGACAAATTTGAGGATGGTGCTATAGGTTTTGAGAGATAACCAATTGTATGTCGAGTTAATCAAATGAAATTTATATCAAAGACAAATCCACTATTTGGGCTACATTGTCTCAGATGAGGGCATATAGGTAGACCCTAAGAACATTGACGCAATCAAAAGTTGTCCAGTTCCAAAGAATGTTTCATAAGTGAGATCCTTTATGGGATTGGATCGATAATATATTATATCCATTGAATGTTTCTCCAAGTTTTCACATCCAATCACTTTATTGTAGAAGAAGGGAACAAAGTTTGAATGGAATACCAAATGTGAGGAGAGTTTCCAACATTTGAAGGAACTGTTGACTAGTGAACCTATTCTAAAGGTTGCATGTCAAGGTGAATATTTTCTTGTGTGAATTAATGCATTCAAGGAAGGGATTGATGGAGCATTATAGGATATTAATTGAAGGTTTCTACAAGTTTTGACATCCATTCACTTCACTGGAGAACAAGGAAATAAAGTTTGAATGGAATACCACATGTGAGGAGAGTTTCCATCATTTGAATCTTGATTAGTGCACATATTCTAAAGGTTGCATATCGAGGTGAATATTTTTTTGTGTGCATGGATGCATGCAATAAAGGGCTTGGTGGATTCTTTACAAAAAATGAGCATGTCAAATGCTATGAGTTAAGAAACCTTAAGGATCATGAAAGAAATTTTATTACGCATGACTTAGAGTTGGAAGCCATATTTCATGAATTAAAAATGTGGAGGAATTATCTCATGGGAATAAAATTTGAGCTAAAGAGAGATTTATAGTGGTATGAAACATTTGTTTGAGAATACCACACTAAATCCCAAACAAACTAGATGGCTGGAATTTCTCAGTGAAAATGACTCCAACATAAAGAACCTCAAGGGAAATCATAATACACTGGTTGTTTCACTCAATATGAGAGTGCATGAAATTCATGTTGTACCCACTATTATGTGCATGACATAGTTAAAATATATAATTCTAGAAGTTGTAACAACAGACCCACATTATCCACAAGTTAGAGAATTATTACAACAAAATGATGTACATGAGAAATATAAATATTCCAAGATGTAAGAAGATGGGATATTCTTGTTTAGGGACAAATTTAAGTTCCTTTCTCTTAATAATTGAGAAATATGGCACTCACCCAGATGCACAATGTACCCTATGTTGGACATAAAGGTTACTATAAGACAATTAAAACAATAAGCAGCTAGTATTTATAGCCATGAATGAGAAACGATGTGGTTGATTACATAACTAGGTTCATGGAATGTCATAAAGTGAAAACTAAAAATATGCATCCCACATGATTATTACATCCATTTCCCATTCCTAAATGTAAAAGAGAGGTAGTTGTAATAGATTTGATCACCAAGTTTCCCAGAAAGAAAAAGGTAGAATGATTCCATTATGGTAGTGGTAGAAAAACTGACAAAGGATGAGCATTTTATACTAGTGAAAATGACTGACAAGGTAGCTAATATTGTAGAGATTTATATGAGGGAAATTTCTAGGAACATGGTGTGCCTAAGGAAATAGGGCTAGACAAATATCATGGGTTCACTTCTAACTTTTGGAAGGAATTGTTTAAGGAATATGGGACTAAATTGAATTTCAAAATAGCGCAACATTCAAATTCAAATGGGAAAACATATAGGACTAACTAGATAATTGCTTATATGTTGAGAATGCATGTAATGGACAAGCCTTCCATGTGGTAATATTACATTCATCTAAATGAGTTTTCCTAGAATAATGGGTATTATATATCATTAAAGATGAGCCCATTTGAAGCCTTGTATGGTAGGGAATGCAACACACTAGTAAGTTGTGATAACTGAACAAATAGAGAATTAATTCGGCCATAATTAACAAATTAAATTGAAGAGTATATGGCAAAGATTGGGTAGATTTTGAAGGGTTGATAGGAAACAAAAAATATTTGTATCGATAAAAGCCGGACATATAGGGAATTTAAATTCGGTGAGAATGTGTTTCTAAAATTAAAAGTTAAAAGGAGCCCAGTAAGTGTAAGGTATCAAATCTATTATAATAGCATGAAAAAAACATATTGCAGAGAATAATAGCAAAACAACACAATAGATGAAACCGAAACACCAAATAATACCTTTATTGATAAGAAACAATGTTCCCTTGCCTCTTCCAGGGGGAAACCTCCAATAGAGCAGCTCTTTATTAAAATAATTCTCAAGACAAAACTTATGATACCCTATACTTCTATTTATACTATATCTATCTATCTAAAAGAAAATTCTAGAGTAAGATCTTTCTAGAAGTGGAAGCTTCAGTTAGGTCTTATTACATTTGAATTATTCTTCTTTATTGGTAGGCCTTATTAATATTTTAATTTATTACATGGAGATATATTATTCTACCTACACGAGGGGTTAGGGAGGTTAGGTCTCTAACATGCCATCCCCCTTAAAAACAACCTTTTCCTCAAGGCTTGAGATGAGAAATTTTTTACATAATGGTAGTTGGATCCCAGGTGGAATATGTTGGATTTGTATCTTTCCACTAGACTAACACTTCCTTGATGGTGCACTGACAAATACGACAATCACGCTGGTGCAAAACAACTTGTGGCTGCAACTAGATGGAGGCTTCTTCATCCAATTTGAGAAGGATGGTTTGAGTTTGGTACATAGTTCCAATCACCTTCTTTAAGAAAGAGACATGAAAAACATGATGGATCTTAGAATGAATAGGAAAATCTAACTAATATGCCACTTCTCCCACGTTCTTGAGAACTGTATAAGGACAATAAAAATTGGGCGGCAATTTATGAAAATGGTCGGCCTTGAGTGAAGTTTTCTTATAAGGTTGAATTCAAAGAAACACTTGGCCACCTTCAACAAATTGACGTTTAGAGTGACCTTGATCTTCTTGTTGCTTCATACTATTTTGAGACATGAACAAATTCTCTTTGAGGGTACAAAGAAAAACCTCTTGAATTGTAAGTGTTTGGTCAACCGCTTGGACCTTTGAGACACCGGGCATGTATGAGAGAACTAAAGGTGGATTTTTTTTTATATACTACTTCAAAAGGAGTCATGCGAGTAGTTGTATGGTAAGAAGTGTTGTACCACCATTTATTTAGTGTTAAAAATTGATCCCACTAATTTTTCCTTTCAGATAAAAAAACATGATCAAATATGTCTCCAAACACTTGTTGACAACTTTAGTTTGACGATCAGTTTGGGGATGATAGGTCCTGCTGAGATGCAATTGGGTGTCCTATAGCCTGAAACGTTCTTGCAAAAAATTGTTGGTGAAAGTGGGATGTTGATCAAAAACAATGGAAGGAGGCATGCCATGAATCTTGAACACATGATCCATGAAAAGTTGAGCCACAATGGACATGGTAAATGGGTGTTGAAGAGAACAAAAATGAGAATACATGGAAAGACTATCAAGAATCACCATGATGATTGACTTATTTCCCTTTTTAGGTAATCCCACAATAAAATCCATAGAGATGTCCCTCCAAATAGAAGGTGGAATCAAAATAGGTTGTAGTGTGCCAGGAGATTTGACTGTTTCACCCTTATTGCATTGACAAACATCACATTCTGTCATAAAAGCGCGAACATCCTATTTCATACCATCCCAGAAAAACTAACGTTTGACCTGGTCACAGGTTTTGGTAAACCCTAAGTGCCTAGTTGTGGGTGCAGCATGAAGCTCAGAAAGAACTGTGGATTTAAGTGCTAACTATTTACTTAAATAAAAAAAATATTTGTAGCGAGGATCATCATTGTTCCAAGAGTACCCAGGGGAAACTAGATAATTGGCTTGCAATTTTTTGATCATATGCAAAATTTTTGGATCATGTAGCCATTCCTCACGAACATCTTGGATCCAATCTGGTACAATGAAGGAGAGGGAAAAAAGTGACCCTTCATATTCATATTTTCTTGAAAGAGAATCAACATCCACATTTTCTTCGCCTTTCTTGTAAATGATTTCATAATCATATCCAAAGATCTTAGTCACCCATTTTTGTTGCTTCAAGTAGGAAGTTCGTTTCTCTTGAAAATACTCGAGGCTTTGATGATCTGTATTAATTTGGAAGCATCACCCCAATAAATAAGGGATCCAAAGATCTACTTCATGTAGAATAGCCAACATTTCCTTTTCATAGATTGATTGGCCCAAATGTATTTCTGACAATTATTTGGTGGTAAAGGCCAAAGGCCGACCATCTTGCATAAGGATTGCTCCAATTCCTCTACCATAAGCATCACATTCTAGGAAAAAGGTCTTTGTTAAATAAGGAAGGGCCAAGTTTGGAGTAGTGGACGTAGCTTCCTTCAAGGATTGAAAGGCCTGATGAGTTGCAAGATTCTAAGTGAAATAATTCTTTTTAAGGAGAGTAGTGAGAAGCGTTGTAATATTTCCATAATTCATAACAAACTTGCGATAATATCCTATTAAGACCAAAAAACCATGCAATATTTCGAGAGTCTTTGGGTGAGGCCAATCTTGCATATCTTCAATCTTCTTAAGATACACCCTCACACCCGACTTGTCAACAATATAACCCAAGTACTCGAATTTCGAGGCTCTAAAAGAACATTCAGATTGTTTGAGGAAAATTTGGTGCTGAGAGATTAGATGTAGAACTATATCCACATGAACAAGATGGGTCTTCCAATTTTAACTATAGATGAGAATATCATAAAAGAAAAATAAGACAAAATGACGGAGAAAAGGATGGAAGACATGATTCATGAGGCTTTGGAAAGTGGAGGGAGCATTACATAAGACAAAGGGCATGGAAAAAAAATAACAGTGGCCCTCATTATTTAGAAATGAAGTCTTAGTAATGTATTCCTCTTTCATATGTATCTGGTGGTAGCTAGAATGAATATCAAGTTTAGTAAGAAATTGGGAACCACTCAATTCATCCAAGAGATCATCAATGATAGGAACGAGAAATTTTTCTTTGACAGTGATTTCGTTGAGGGTGCGAAATTCAGGAAACATGTGCCAAGAACCTTCTTTCTTAATTACCATGACCATAGGAGAATAATAGGGGCTCGTACTATAACGGATATCATCGGCGGTGAGAAATTCTTGAACAATTTTCTCAATTTCTTTTTTTTTGGGAAAAGGGATGATGATAGGGACAAACATTTGGAGGAAGGTTGTTGAGGACAAGGGGAATGTAATGATCAGGAACACCATGGGAATGAGGGAGTCCCTGGGGAGTGGAAAAAACAACTTGATGTTTGGAGAGGATTGATTGGAGGTCCAACAACACAAAGCATGTCTTAGTGGAGTGAATGGAATGGAGTTGTGCAATAATGACGTAATGACCTTTTTCGAGGAGCTTTCCCATGCAATGGGAACTGATGATCTTAGGGGAAGCTATTGTGATTCCTTGGAACTTATATTGGTGTCCCTCCTGGTTGAATTCCATGGTTAATTCCTTAGAATCCATGAGAATGGGACAAATATTCATGAGCCATTCAGCACCCAACACGATGTCACAACCACCCATATTGATAGAAAACATATAATATTTCATGTGGTACTGACCAATTTGGAGACATAAATTTTTACAATGGCCCCCACATTTCATGGACCTACCATTACCAATCATGATTTGAAAATTATTGACTGCACGTATATAAAAATTAGTTTTTTGGGAAATGCAATGATGAATAAAATTATGAGTACTTCCACTGTCAACAAGGATGATGACCTTCTGATTCTTAATGTAGAAAATTATCTTGATGGTTTTGGGAACAAAGAAAGCAATGAGAGATATCAAGGAAATGACCAGTTCAAATTCGAGAAGGTCAGAAGGCCGAGTCATGTCATTGAGTCCAGGTGACTCGGCCAAAGGGGAGCCTCAAAATATTCTTCAAAAACATCCTCGGAGATGTCCATAAAAATATTTTGTTCCTTAAACTTGTGCCCAAAAAAATATTAGTCATCATAATTATAACAAACACATTAGAGTTCAACCATTTCTTCTCTGGTCCAATTCTGGATCTTTAGGGGAGTGGAAGGAGGAGTGGGAGTGATTGGTTTAGGGAGAGGAATAAAGGAGGGTTTTCTATTTTGAGAAGAGACAACTTTTTGTGCTTACTTATCTCTTTTAGTAGCTTCCACCCAACTCAAAGGCTGAGCCATGAGGACATGGGCACATATCTCATTCTTGAGGCCACTAATAAAACATTCTAGGAAAAGAGAATAACACATGCCCTCTTTGCAGAAAGCCAATTGATCAAAAGAAGGTATAAAGTATTCCATTGTGCCATATTTTTTCAACTTTTTCAAATGACCTAAATGGTGGGTGTCAGTGTCAAAGCATTCGCAAAAATCTCCAAAAAATTGTGTCTGATCCACATACCCTTGGAGGGCATTTTTTTTCCATTGCCACCATTTCCAATGTTCCATATCTATATAGAGAATACTATACCTTAGTTTGGCTAGGTCATCAATAATGTCGTATAAAGAGAAATAATGTTCCATTTAAGTGACTTAGCCTGTGGGATTCGGGCCATCAAATTTATTCACCTCCATGTGAGGGGGATGCAGGTCCTGTTGAAAGTTGTGGGGAGGAAAAGAGGTGGAATGGGAGGATTCAAGACCATCAAGTTTATAAGGTGTGGAATAAGAAAAAGGATTTGGGGTGGGCTTAAACAAGGAGGTCAAATTGTTCAGTGCATCCTAGCATTCCTGACAGGTGGCAGTCAATTGAGTTATGGTTGTGGGAAGGGATTCAAGTGGAGTAAGTCAGGATTTTATGTTAAAAATACTAGACATGGTGGAAGAAATATCACTCTAGGTTTGGCCATGATATTTTGCCAAGGTAGTGAGACGATGTTCCCAATCTTGGCTATGAGTGTGGGCCATGGGGATGGGATAGGAAGAAAAACGGGACCACACAGAAATGAGTTACTGGTGATTAGTAACACTATGATCAATGAAAAGAGAGGAAGTCAATGAGATATATGCCCAATAGGGGTGTCAGGAAAGAGTCGGGTCTACAAAAAAAATGTTGAAAATGATAAGTATGACTATGATTAGGGTTAAGAGAGGAATCTAATGGGATAGGTCTCAAATAATGGTGTTGGTAGGATCCAAATTTTTTTTTACTTCTGCAGAGTTATAATCCGATCTGAATTATACTATAGTGACAAAATGGCCAAATTTTTAACAAAAAAATGTGTTGGAATTTCACAACCATAGTGAAGAAGGTATAGTTTCATAGCAATAGCTCTTGTCTTCTCTATTTATGTTTCCTTCCCAAAGGTTAGGGTATTTAGGGTTTCTACAGAATTTTTTTTTCCCTCTGCTATAAATCTATGATATACATTTAGGGTCCAATAGTATTACTCGACCCAATTGTAATATCCTCAAATTTTGGAATATTAAATTCTAAGTGAACTTTGAAATAAACTTTCATTTTTGGAAATTATTTTCCATTTATGGAAAATTCGAATTTGGAATTTTGATTGTTGTCATTAATTATTTGATCGCTATTGGGAAAATATTTGACTTTCCCAAGTGTCCTTTTTTATTTGACACATGTGTAAGAAAAACTTTTAACAAATTTAATGTTGGAAGATAAATGGAACAACTAGGTTAAAAATAGCTGAACATGACTCCATGATTGGGGAACATGTTTGAGTTACATCAAGGCTGATTTTTACAAGTTGAAAAAGTGGAATTTGACCACTAGAAGCCCCTAAAAATCAGGGATTTGTAAAGCAATGAATTTCCCCAAGGAGGGAAGGAAAGACCTAGGCACATGGATTCATATTAAAAACAACATATGGAATATGTAGAACATTGCTTAGTATGTTGGGAAAAGGAACTATTTTTTGTTATGAGCATTGTTTGTGCGAATAAAAATATTTTTCCGATCTGTGGATGGTGACTATAGCTAAGGAGGATCATTTAGTTTGCCCTTATGGACTCATGGTCAGGCTAGGGGGTGAGCAGGACAAGTGAACTTGGTTGTTCTAATCTATGGTTGGGTGGAACGTGGTTGTTCCATTTGTATTCCAACATCAGGTTTCAGATATGTATCTCAGCTTGTATTCCTTTGTCAATGTTATATTTAGGGTCATTATTTGTTAGGAGTATGTTGATTGTGTATACATAAGTGAAATCAATTCTTAAGGGACTGTATGACCATGTTTTACTATGGCTTATCATAGTTAAATGATACTGGAAATATTGTTTATATATATATATACGTGTGTGTGTGTGTGTGTGCACGCTTGCACTCATACATAAAGAAATACTAGAACTATTTTAATGTTCCTATTGGCCATTGAATATATATATATATATATATATATATATATATTCAGAATTTCTATTCAAATCTATACATACAAAAACACCACAAAGAATAGATAGAAAGAATAACAATTTGAATACATTGTTATTACTACAAAAATATAGTGGTTTATTAGAATTCAAAGTATCTTGCAAAAGAAACCATTATATTGAATCGATCATTGTTCAACATATTACAGTTGGAGTACCATAGAACAAAAAATCCAAAACCTTTTGTATTGTAAACAAATCTCTAAGAAAGTATACACAAAATCTGTATGTAGCTGAAGATTAATGTGTGCATAGATCGTTCAAGGAAGGACATGGAACTCGAATACCTTTCAAGGAAAGATTATTCCTTCATCTGATTACATCAACTTGCACAACCTGTGAAAGAAGTAAACAAGGGTTTAGTAACTTGATAGCATTTTAATTCTATTAATATCAAACAATAGAATAAGCCAAGTAAAAAACTTAGCTTGAGTCCCGACGAAAATCTAGATCACCTTTTATTCCTTGCGAGGCAATCTATCCACGATCCAAGAAGAGGAGGAGTGGACACAAAACTGATTAATGGGTACCTTCTCAAAACGGAAGGGCCCATCATTAATTTCATATATCCGTGTATAGAATTTTCATTTGAAAAATAGAAGAAGCGATAGTAAGAAAAGAAGTGAAACCAGTTATCATCAAAATAGACTATGCATAGATTAATCAACAAGAAGAGCATAATAATAATTCTCCAAACTGTGTGTAGAGGACCAAATAAATGCAAGGATTCGACTGTGGAAAGGTCAATGATTAAACAAAACTACCAATTAATTCCCTGAAATCACACAGTGGATTTTCTGATTTGGTGTAACGATCACAATGATTAATTATTAAAATAATAAGCATTCGTAGAGGCACATAAGATGCGACCTGTGTATATTCAAAACATATCATTAAAATTAAATAGCATTACATGAAGGTAAATACGAAAGTCTGAGTGTATAGAAATTTATAGTAACAACCCAATACATAGGTTGAAGCCTAACTATGAAAAATGTGTTCGAACCCTACATTTACATTTTGCATACAATTAGTAGATGAGGTGGAGAATGGTTACATGCTTATGAATGACAATTAATAACAAGGATACTCTCTCTTTTATTAGTGCATAGTGGTCGACATAGGAAAACCCTTCATAAATGATTTAATTATATAATTGTATCAGACGAGAGATCAAGTGATGGACGTTTCCGAGGTGGCCACGGGATAAACCATGATTCTTCCTGGAAGAGGAAATATTTTCACAACCAGAGGATACAAAAAAGGTCGTTTCAAATGAATAATATCCTATCAATTTTCCATTTATATACATAATGTAAATTACGAAATTTCCTACAGAGTTTTAAACAGTCAAGTCTGAATAACATCAATAAGCCGTGAGATATTTGGATGACTTCCAAATTATAAGAATATCAATAATATGAATGATGATAAAAGAAAATGATAAAGACCAGAGGGTTCAATTTAATATTAACGATTCAGGCCACGGTTTGACTGGGAAGGGACCGCAAATGACTTTAAGCTTGAAGACTAACATCCAACTGAGAGGAAATATAATAACCCCAACGTTAAAGCTAAGGGTGTTTTACCTAACTAGAACCTTAAACATAGTGGAATCCGGGGAAGAAAACGCATACAGAGGCATAACTGTCATACATTTTAAACCCTCAAACATATGAAAGAATAATGAAGTCTGTACAAGGAACCTCTCAACTTATTTTACATTTCACCAGATAGAGAATATTCACGAGATGCTTCTCACAGAGAACATAAGAAACAAAAATTTTACTTACCCTTGTACATGGAGAAACACAGATGTGTGTTGCCTCCTTCCATCACTCACTAGAGACGAGCTTTACCAAGTCACCGATCGTATACATCGCAGAGGCACTTTTATGTTATAGACTAAATGGGAAAGAACCAAAACAAGTGTTACCTCAAGGTCCTCGTTAGAGGATTAATAATGGATGGTACACCCCATACCACTGTCATGTGAATTCGATGGAGGCGGTGAGCCTATGTTGGGCGTTTTTTCCTAAGTGTCAATTCTGGAAGGTACGTGACAGGATTCACCATTAATGGACTAGGCCATAATTAAATGCCTATAGGACCCGACCTGTCATCCACAATAAAATGATTTTCGAACCACTTAATTGTTGAGTCATGTTAATAGTCGAACCCTAGAACGAGAAGACCATGTTAATAATCGAGTAGGGTTACCCATGTTATGTATAGGTACTTGTCCGTTGCACTACGGTAAAACAATATGTTATGTATAAGCATATGTTCGTTTTTCTATGATAGAACAATATGTCATGTATACGTATATGTTCATTGTACTATGATAAAACAATATTGTTAGTATGGGTAAAAATTAAATCCTAACGCTTAGGAATTATACCTCCTAGCTCAACACTATGTCTATATGTGTTGATATTGTGTCCATGATTTTAGAGCACTCATAACTTGTATGATGTAGTCTGCTACGCATTTGTTTTATTTGGATAGCATGTCTTGACATAGACCTAGTGGTTATTCTAAGGGCTATGACTATTAGTGTCACAAAACTCTTCGATAAAAATAAGCGTGTGATTAATAATCCAATAACGATGATATAATGAAATATAACAGTAAGAGACAAGTGGAATTTAAATCTCCTTAGGCTTTTAAGAGGGATAATGAAAGAGAAGTAAAATTTCCATGCAACAATAAGGTGCAACATCCCACTCTGGCACACTGAGAAAACCTATTCTTTCAGGACACTTGTTCGCAAGTGATCCAAACTTTTATGATATTAAACCATTTGTCCTTAATTATGATGCATTATGATTGATGACATGATGTTTATTGCATTGACATAGACAAGTGCTATTGACTCAGTTTTACTGAGTGTGAAGGGTTTTGAACCTTGAGGATGCAGAGGCATCGATGGAACCCCTTGGACTCCGGATTGAGTCAGCGAGTACACTATTTGGGTTGATTGTTTTACTGTGATTTTAGTACATTTGATCAGATGATATGATGTGGACATGTTCTGACACAATTTTTGATGATGCAGGATGACGATAGCTTGCCGACCAGACTCACATATGGAGTAAAGGGGCCACACACAATTTCCAGAGAGGTTGAGGGAGAGGTGTGGACAGCAGCCTTGCCACAACCTACTAGCACTCCCATCGTGGCTCGAATTGTACTCTAATGATTACCTAGTTCGAGAGGATCCATGATGTCGTGAGGGCAGACTGCGACAGTCGCTCACGATGATTCTAAGAGGTGCGCAATAAGGTGGGGGCCTT
>SNQJ01S0054501.1:11582-56265 GCA_010110895.2 Picea sitchensis | reverse complement strand
TTGGAGAACATGGTGATGTGCTTCGCACTTCGCGATTATACCTCCAACATGAAGGTCCGCATGGCAGTCTTTCAACTGAAGGGGAGCGCTCTTCTATGGTGGAAGACGCTCCTACCATAGCTGAACATGGCCGTCGAAGACGTGTCATGGGAACTGTTCAAGGAACGGTTCCGAGACAGGTACCTTTCAGAGGAATTCATCGAGCGTCATCTCAACGAGTTCAACACCTTACGACAGGGATGTCGTAAGGTGCCTGAGTACGAGGCTCATTTTATGGAGCTGCTCCAGAATGCTCTGCACCTTAACACTAAAAAACTTAAGGTCAACAGGTTCGTGTTCGGCCTTAACGATGGCCTACATGCAAAGGTTAGGATTGTGATGCCCCCAAAACCTTGCACGATGCCATATAGAAGGTCCTCATAGAAGAGGAGGATCTTATCAGTGGGGGTCAAACTAGGAATCTAGCAAGACCAGCAGGGTAGGGTTCATCTGGAACACAGCAGCACCAGACACCAGCGAGACACACACCGGGATATCATGGCTTCCAGAGGGGATCCACTTTCACTACACCCCGATGACCGTTGCCACAATAGCGGGCACCTTATCGGGTACCACAGCATCAGCAACAATGTCGCCCATAGAAGCTACAGTTTAGGCCTGTTCAGCCGAACAGACCCAGGTTTCAGGCCGGTGGGCCGTCATCTTCTATTTCGGGTACCAGGACTACTGGGCCGAAGAAGGGGTGTTGGACATGTGGGGAGACACACTACCAGCATGACTCTCCTGTGGAGAGGACCAGAGCATCGGGATCAGCCGGACCCACTACCGTGGGAGATATGGGCAAGGCCCATCGGATTCATGCAGCAGTGAATAACCGCCAGGCAGAGCACTAGTCGAATGTGCTCGAGATGACAGGTACCATTGCTGACCAAACCCTTAGTGTTTTGATAGATCCCGGTGCTACTGAGAGTTTCATTTCTGGTGCAACACTAAAAATGATTAAGGTAAAGGCAGTCGAATAAGATGAGTTTAGCTTCATAGAGATGGCTTCGGGAGCCAAACATGTTGGTTGTGGAGCCTTCTTATCTTCCTGATTCATAGGTCCTTTCTTTCAGCTGTGTTTATACCCCATGAAGTATTTACACCCCAGAAGTATGTACACTCTTCCACGGGGGGGAGTGCAGAGGGGGGGTACCTCCTCTGCGGGGTCCAAGGGGTCCATCCCCCCCGGCTGGGGGGTCTGGGGGAAAGCGGGCCCCCAGCGGAGGTTCGGGGGCGAAGCCCCCGAAGCAAAAATTTCCTGGCAAATGGTTATGTTCTTAGGAATGGCAGTTAATAACAAGGATACTCTCTCTTTTATTAGTGCAGAATGGTCGACAAAGGAAAACCATTCATAAATGATTTAATTCTATAATTGTATCAGACGAGAGATCAAGTGAAGGATGTTGTCGAGGTGGCTGCGGGATAAACCACGATTCTTCCAAGCAGAGGAAATCTTTTCACAACTAGAGGATACAAACAAAATTTGTTTCAAATGAATAAGATCCTATCAATTTTCCATTTATATACAAAATGTAAATTACAAAATTTCCTAGAGAGTTTTAAACAATCAAGTCTGAATAACATGAAGAAGCCTTGAGATATTTGGATGACTTATAGAGTATAAGAATATCAGTAATATGAATGACGATAAAATAAAATGATAAAGAGAAGAGGGTTCAATTTTGTATTAACGATTCGAGCCACAGTCTGACTGGGAAGGGACTGCAAATGGCTTTAAGATTGAATACTGACATCCAACCGAGAGAAAATACAATAACCCTCAAACCTGAGTGTTAAAGCTAAGGGTGTTTCAAATAACTGGAACCTTAAACACAGTGGAATCCTGAGAATAAAACACATACAAAGGCACAACTGTCATACATTGTCAACCCTCAAACAAAGAAAAGAAACATGAATTATGTACATGGAACCTCTCAATTTATTTTACATTATGCCAGACAGAGAATACATTCACGGGATACTTCTCACAGAGAACATAAGCAACAAAAATTGTAGTTACCCTTGTGCATGGATAACCATGGATGTGCGTTGCCTCCTTCAATTGCTCACCAGAGCTGAGCTTTACCAAGTTACCATTCGTATACAGGGTAAAGTCAATTTTGTGTTACAGACTAAAGGGGCAAGAACGAAAACAAGTGTTACCTCGAGGTCCTTTTTAGAGGAGTAATAGCGGTTGGTACGCCCCATACCAATGCCATGTGAAGTCAAGGGAGGTAGCGAGCCTACATTGTGCATTTTCTCCTAAGTTTCAATTTTGGAAGGTATGGGAGAGGCTTCACCATTAATGGACCAGGCTAGGAGTAAATGCCTACAAGACCCAACCTGTCATCCACCATAATATAGTTTTCAAACCACTTAATTGTTGAGTCATGTTAATAGTCCAACCCTAGAATGAGAATACCATGTTAATAATCGAGTAGGATTACCCATGTTGTGTATAGGTACTTGTTCGTTGTGTTATGGTAAAACAATATGTTATGTATAGGTATATTTTCACTATGCTATGATAGAACAATATGTCATGTATAGGTATATGTTCGTTGTACTCTGATAAAATAATATTGTTAGTGTGGGTAAAAATTAAATCCTAGCGCTTAGGACTTATGCCTCCTAGCTCAATACTATGTCTATATGTGTTGATCTTGTGTCCATGATTTTAGAGAACTGATAACTTGTATGACGTAGTCTGCTACGCTTTTTTTTTTTTTTGTGGATAACATGTCTTGACATAGACCTAATGTTTATTCTAAGGGATATGACAGTCATGGTCAAAAAAATATTCAATACAAATAAGTGTGTGATTAATAATCCAATAACAACACTATAATGAAATATAACAGTAAGAGACAAGTGGAATTTAAATCTTCTTAGGCCTTTAAGAGGGATAATGACAAAGAAATAAATCAGCTATGAAACAGTGAGGGAGTAAGATATTTATAATGGATTATCTCTGGGTCACACACAATGTTGGAGACTCAAGGGACTTTAATGTTCCCTGACAAAAAAAAATTCTTAGTTGGGAAATTTGGGGTACATTACACCAATATCTCAGGCCACCAAATAAGGAGGCTAGACCATGCCCTTAGCCATACTACCCGATTACCTATGTACTAGAGAGTATCTTCTTGAGTGTTTTTCTCAGTGGTACTATATCATCGAGGATGTCGATTAGTTTATATACGGAGGGCTTCAACATATCTAGTCCTATCTGTATATAGGTGATGTATGATGTGCTACCACTCAAAGGGGTACCAACTGGGGTTTCAAGGGTGGCCAAAAATGTTCTCTTAAGTACCACTTTTATTTCCTACGTGTATGCTTCCCCGACCGAGGATTTATGCACTGAATGATAGACATTTGTATCTTTAATACGTTGGAATACGTCTACCCTGAAAAAAAAATAACCCCCAATTTTCTTACAAGGAAAGTACTTTGATACCACTTGTAAGGTACTAGATCTATTACAATAACATGGAATATAAATATTGCAGAGAATAAGAAAAAAACAACACAATAGATGAAACCATAACACCAAATAATACCTTTATTGATAGGAAAGAATGTTCAGTTGCCTCTTTGAGGGGGAAACCTCTAGCAGAGAAATGCTCTACTACAATAATTCTCAATACAAAACTTCTCATACCATCTACTCCTATTTATACTATATCTATCTATCAAAAGGAACAATCTAGAGGAAATCCTTCTACAAGCGGAAGCTTCGATTACGTCTTCTTACATTTGACTTATTCTTCATTATTATTAGGCCTTATTAATATTATCATTTATTACATGGAAATATATAATTATACCTATGTGAGGGGTTAGGGAGGTTAGGTCCCTAGCAGTAATATTGGGAAGTTTCCCAAAGTTCACAACAAGATGTTGTGGTATGCTTAATTTTTTAGAGAAGATACGTCGAGTTGCATACATGCTTGCATTTACTGAAGCCATGATAATTCATAATGTATCTCATGTATCTTTATTGAATAAATATGTTCCTGATCCTAACCATGTAATTGATTTGACTGTGATCCAGGTGGAGCATGAAGGAGGCTTTTAGGTGGAACCAATATGCATCCTAGAATGGAAATTCAATGTTCTTAGGAACAAATCCATCAGCCTCGTAAAGGTTCAATGGACCCACTACAATCCTAAATATGTTATTTGGTCACATGAGGAGGCCATGCAGGTGGAGTATCCACAAGTTTTTGAAAATTTTGAAGAATGTTGAATGTATATTTGTATATAAGTCTTCAATGCTTCATTTTGGAAGTTGGAATTCATGGAGCCACATCTTGGAGATTTCCTGTCTGATTTGTGTTGGATCTATGGAAAAGGAAGTGGTACAACTAGATAGACTACAATGTAGAGAAGGGGGTACAATTCCTTGGGTTGCACAGGTTTAGGGAAATGAGATATTGTTGGTTGGAAGTTTTGCAAGAGTTCTGAACTTGCAAAAGTACCAAGTACTATGATGTGATTTTTTTTATAGTCATGGTCTTATGGTGTTGCTGACCGAGTACGGTGTAGTTTATAGGGAGAGGGGAATGTATAATCCCCATTTTTAATGCCTAATTTAGCTATGTATAATTTAAGTACAATATATGGTTGTGAACCAGATGATGTAATATGTAAACATTGGGTATCAAAAATAATAAAAAAATGTAATGTTGGGTGAAAATGGACACAAACGTAATAATTAGGGATACGTATCCACAAGATAGGGGACAGTCTAAGAGACAGATCCTAAGAGGGGTCCAAGGTGGAATTGCCCATGTCTATTAATCTCAATCCATGGGGGGGAATTACCCATGTCTATTAGTCTCAACCCATTTTCTAAAATTATCATTGTGTATTAAACATTCTAATTGCCTCTTGAGTCTATCAAATACCTAATCATTAAACTCATGTAAGAGGGTGGGTGAAAAAAGATACTTCACATAGTTATTGATAGCATGGGATAAATACACACAAGCCTGAGGGAAGTGAAAGAGTGAACTAAATATTTTTTGGGAAGAATAAGAGTCAAGAAAGCATAGGAAGACAAGGAAATTATTATGGGAAAGGAGAACAATTTTTGCATGGAGTTTTTGGGATAGTAAGGGAGATAAGATTGCGAACGTTTGAAGGCATCCATAGTGGGCATGTGTGGCAACTTGTTGAAGCTGTAAATTCGTGAAGGAGTAGGATATTAATCCTATAGAGTGATATTTGTTTAGCTAAAATAACCTACAATAATGATCTTGTTAATGTGAATTTTTCGTTGAAGCTAACATTCCTAGAGTCATAATCAACAAGGGAGATTCCTATACAATGTGTATTGGATCCCTAGAGGGAAGTAGGAATGCCTGAGGGATTATGTGCAGTGGAGGGTGATCCCATTCCTTGGGTTGTGTAGGTTGATGGGAAGACAATTGGAGGATTGGGATAGTTGTAGGAAAAATAATGTTTTTTGTGGGTAAAATTGGGTTGTGAGTGTACAATAGAGAGACATGATTTCTTGTGTATTTGTAGCCCCAAATTGGGGGTGATTTTCTACTAATATTTGGAGTAGAAAATATAATTTTTTGTGGAACATCCATCCTGTTTTTTCAATTTCACATTGATATTAATGGACATGTGTTCTATCTTTGTTTATTATTCATATTTATGGAATTTAATTGATGTGTGTGCACTCTATTCTTGAGTATTGACAAGTTTTTGTGTGTAATTTATATGCAACTTTGTATGCACTTATTTATTTGCATTCATGATTCTACTATATGTATGTTATATCCTCAGTACATTTCATTTAATTGTGATATTATATGTTATGTGCTTAATCTGAGTGTTAATCAATTATTTGTTGATGTGAAAATGTTAATTTAGTTGCATTGATGTTTTAATAATGTTGGTTAACCATTTGGGAATTTTTAGCATGCACACATTTTATTTAATTGGTATCATAAAATTTTAAATTGTCGAGGTTTGTAGTGGGGGAGACTACGATTATTGTTTCTACTAAACTTAAGTTTAAGTATAAACTCATAAATGTTAATCTGGATAAAATATTGCGAGTTTCCATAAATAATATTCAAAGAACATAGGTTGAAGGTTAAAACACTCAAACTTTTAAAGATTTGAATATCACCATGGATAAATATTTTTTTCATTCAAATTTTTAATCTATAGATATGGATAAAGCCGATATGTTTTTGGGATATCCTTGGATGGACTCGGATGGAAAAATTAATATTAAAATGAAAAACAAGTTTTTGAATTTGTGGTATAAGAAAAACAAAATTACGTTGTAGGACATTTCTGTTATTAAACAAGAACATAACAAGGAGGTACATGAAGAAGTCCTTGAAAGGGAAGTAATTGTAGTACCTAATGAAACATGAAATGAAGCATCCAGGGTTGAATCAGAAGATTAACCTACAAAATCACTTGAAGAAAATATATAGAAAGGGAATAAATAGGAAGAAGAAGTTAAGGGGATAAATATCTCAAAGGAACCACATGTTGAGGAATCGATCATTAAGTTTGACTTATATTTCCACCTACACCACATAGACAAGAATCAATCATCAAGGTAAGGGCATGAACATCAAAAAACTTAACATGGATCAAAATGGAACCATAAAGGAAATAATTATGGGGGCACATGGAGGACTAAAAGCAACACGTGGAGATATCAAAGTAACATAGTGATGACATGGATCCCAAGAAGAAACTAGAATCCATATTGAGGGAAAACGATAGTCGGACCACATTTCCACCATAGTCAGACCACATTTCCATATTTCACTAGGATGGATGGATGCTTATGGATGGTACTAGTTGACTAGATTTCATCTAGGGAGGTACCGAAGGGGAAAATGAATGTAATGTGGCCATAATAATGGAATAATACCACTATGTAATTAAAAGGAAATAATATAATAATAAGTTTCAGTTGGCATATGAACCTTAGGAATACTCATGATAAAGTATACATACACATGAGTATCATTGTATTAGATGTGTTTAATTTTATTTTCTTGTAGCAAACATGGCTTGTGGAGTGATTCCTTTGATAAGGAGTATTTGATGGTGTTACCCTACCTCAAGGGTTCTTCTGACTATATTCTTAGTGTCGTTCATCGGGAGTTATTTGGTATCTTTAGTGTTTAGGGTTTATTTTTGAGGTTTTATGGTGGATCATCTCTTATATATTTCATTTTATACTATAATATTTAATTGCATCGGATGTTATCCATGGTTAACCCAAAATCATTTAATAGAAAATGAATGAATGTTTTTAATTAGGTTTTTTATAATTTTATATGATTACTACTTCACTTTCAACGAAGAACTCAAATCTTTGTACAATGTATACTTTTCCCAAATGATACCATTGAGGAAAATATAAATATCAGTGCATATTGTTGAGTGATCTCTATATGTTGACCAAAAGCAGGGGAGAACTACTAAGTAATGGTAGAAAATAAATGCATATCAATAGAAGGAAATCAATTCTAAGTAGTAACAATTTTCCAATGAAGTGTTAGTGGTTTCTACCATGTAGAATTGGAAAAACATAAATGGTTTATGGTGTTGTGATCCTTATTTATTGAGTTCTGGGGTTGGAGGAAAATAGTGTGTGTGAGTTTTAACTCATTGTTATGTTATTGAAATTTATTTGGAACACCTATGACACTTGTGAACTCTCTTTTTAAGAGAATAGAGACTCTATAATGTATTGTAACCATTTATTTCTTGAATAATACAATGAACATGCTTTAAAGTGTGGGTTTTTTCGCTCGAAAGTGTTTTTCCGAGGAAATCATTATGTAATGGTTTTTATTTCTTTCATTTTTTTTCTTCTTATCATATTCAATTATTTTTTTAAGTTTTATGAACATTCTTCTCTCATTGGTTAGTGTAGGAAGTGTATTCCACACCTCTACTTCTTTTCTCTTGGTATCATAGCTTGATCACATTGGATCCAAGGTCTCACGGTCGTGTTTTTTTGGTCTAATATTGGTTTGAGTAGGAGATTATGTAGAAGTAAATCATGTTGCAGGAAAATTGTGAGCACATCTAGATTAGAAATGGATAATTTTAGTGGAACTAAATTTGAGTTGTGGAAGCTCAATATGGAGGATCTTTTCATATTTAAAGATCTATGGGTTGTAATATATAGAACGAAACATGCTAGTGTGAAATATGAAGAATGGGTGGTCTTGGAGAGAAACGAAAGAATATTTATCGTGATCTATTTGATTGATTTGGTATTATTGAATGTTTCTAAAGGAAAAAATTCAACTAAATTATGGAACAAGTTGGGTATTTGTGTCAAACTAAATCCTCTTTTAATAATCTTTTTCTATTAGAAAAAGTTGTTTTCCTTGAGAATGTCTGATGGTGATTCTATAACTAATAATGTGAATGTATTTAATACTATTGTAACCTAGTTGTTCTCATTTGAAGTGAATATGGGTGAGTACGATCAACATATGACTCTTTTGTGTTCTTTGCAAATTCTTGGTACAACCTTGTAATGGCCATTGAAAGCACTATAAAGAGATTGGATCTTCATAAAGTCATGGATACTTTATTCTTAATGGAGGTTAAGAAAAAGTATTCTAAATACACCAATGAGGCTTTGGTTATTCATGGAATATCAAAGGAGAAAGGAATAAAGAGAGAAAATGGAATATCTAAATCCATGGGAGACATATGACTCTTGTAAAGTCCAAGGATAAATGTGGCAAGGTCTGGCATTTCAAAAGAGACTTGAAGGAAGAGAGAAAGAAGAATAAGAAGGAAAACAATGATGTTGATGACGATTTTGAACAAAATTCTCAAGATTATGGTGGGGATGCCTTTATCTCTACTTTGGAAACTCATTCAAGGTAGAATTCATGGTTGGTAGACATTGTATCTTCCTTCCATATGGATTTCCATTGTCACTATTTTTAAGTGTATGAGAAATATGACATTGTTATGTTATAACTCAATGATGACTCTCCTCTTAACATAGTTGGCCATGGTAGAGTCTTGTTCATATTCCTCTATGTCATAATGAAGGTTATCAATGGATTTTTTCACATTCCATGTCTAGAACAAAGACTACTATTAGTAAGAAAACTTAATGATGTTGGTCTAGATGTTGTTTTCTATAGAAAAAAGTGTAATATGGTTTGAAGAGATATGGTTCTCACTAATGGTTCTCATGTGGGAAACTTTTTCCATATTTATTCATGCACCATTCAATGTAATAGGTCCTCAATTTCGTAGTGGAGATATATGTAAGATATACACATTCACAATAAAAAACTAAGTATACTTTTGATGGTCATGCTTTCTAGGTACCTAACAAATCTCTTGTTTGGTAAAGAAAGTTACCTATAGAGAGGATAATTCTATAGCACCAAAGATTGGGCCATATAGGTGAGAAGGGACAATCAAAATAAATAAAAAATCGCATCGATGAATTTATTGATTGTTATCTTAAATTTGATTTTTTCAACCTTGCATATATGGAGAACAAAACCATGTTCAAATTTATTCTCGTTCTCACAAATCTTCTAAGTTATTGGACTTAATTCATTTTGATGTGTTTGTTCCAATTAAGGTTTATTTGATATCTAAGACATTATATTATGTGTTATTCATTGAATATTATTATAGAAGAACATGGGTATATTTTACTATAATTAAATTTGAGGATTTTATCCGGTTTAAGGAGTTTAATTATCTTTTGGATAGTCAATTTGGTAGGAATATTAAGGTGTTAAGGCTTGATAAAGGCAATGAGTTTTGTTCTGCAAAGTTTGAGAAGTTTTTTTAAGGAGAATGACACTGAAAGAAATAAGATAACTCCATATACCTTTGAACATAATAGAGTTGTGGAATGTATGAATATAATGTTTATGGAGAGAAATAGAAGTATGGTTAGTGTATGTAGCTCAGAGAAGAAACTCTAGGGAGAGTTGTTGCTACTTCATGTTACTTTATTAACATCTCTGCCACATTATATCTTTTGGATACGACCTTTATGAACGTTCAGAAGGGAAATATGTCCTCCCTTCAACATATTTTTTTTTTTTGGTGTGCAACATATTCTCATGTTCCTAAGGATAAGCTGTTGAAGTTTGATAACAAGGTTGTAAAATGTATCTTCATAAACTATAACATTGATTCGAAAAGGTACAATATTTGGGATCATGTGGATTGAAAATAGTGGTCTTGTGAATGTTATTTTTAGAAAAGTTGAGCCTTCACCCATAGTTGTAAAACCAAAAGAGGATGAATTTCATCTACCACCCAATATTGAGAAAGATGAACTAGAAAATGAACAAGAAATTCATGATGGACTTGATGAGGTGAAGGGTTCAAAGAGTTTTTATATTAAGAGGAGGAAGAAACTCCACTTCAAACTTTAAATAGGTCCACTCAACAAAGAAGGAAAATAGATATTATAGTTTTTCTAATTTCAAATGTATAGTTTCTTTATTTGTTGACACTGATTAGCCTAGAACTGTGAAAGAGGAAATGGAAATGGAAGATAAGGAGTACTGAATATTTTGCATGGATGAGGAATGGTTTCACCTAGAAATAATGATACATGGGACTTGGCATCATTTTCTAATGGATGGAATGCCATTGAATGTAAATTGGTGTTCAAAAGGAAGATAAATTTAGATGGAAAATGTTGAAAAGAACAAGGCAAGGTTGTTTGCAAAAGGGTATTCCCATGTTGAGAGCTTAGAATTTGGTGAGATATTTTCCCTAGTTGATAAGTGGACATCTATTAGGCTCCTATTATATATAAAATAATCTTTTGATTTAGACATAGGAAGTAAAAAAAACAATTCTACATGGTGACTTGAAAGAGGAGATCTATATGACACAGTTAGAGAAATACGTTGAAAAAGGTAAAAAGTCATTCCTTTGAAAATTAAAAATGTCTTGATATGGTCCAAAATAAACTCCTAGAATGTGGTACCAAAATTTTGATTCTTTGGTTTTGAGATTTAGATTTCTGATATCCAAATCATATCACTGTGTGTATTAGAAAGAACATAATGGCCATTTCCTTGTTATCACTCTATACGTAGATGATATGTTATTCTTTGGTAATAATAAGGATGTGATTCATGACTTGAAGTATTAATTTTCAACACAAATTAATATGAAAGACTTACTAGCTAAAAAATATATCTTACAATTGGAGATAAGGAGAGATGGAGAAAATATAAAGCTTTGGTTGAGCTAGAGTAAGTAGGTAAACTATGTGCTAGAAATTTTCACATGGCAGATTATAGGCCATTGGGTGTTCCAATCTCTATGGGAACTAAACTTTCAATTGAGTAGTGTCCTAAAACACCCATAGACATGGAGGAAATAACATATGTTCCTTATGCGAGTGTAGTTAGTAATTTGATATATGACATAATCTATATTAGAAGAGACATTTATGAAATAGTGGGAGTCTTGAGCTAATCTTGGACATGAACATTGGGTTGTAGTGAAGAGGTTATTTAGGTATTTGTGAGGTACTTCCAATTATTCCATTTTCTTTCATAGTGATGTTTTAGGGGACCTAAAATCAATGGATTTATAAGTTTACGTGGATTCTAATTTGCCATGGGATGTAGATAGAAGGATATCTATGAAGAGATACATGTTTTGATTGTGTTGTGGAGTAGTTGGATGAGAAAGAGACTAGATATGATGCAAATTATATCAAAGCTACTCATGCTTCTAAGGATTCCATTTGGATTATGAAACCGTGTTTAGAATTAGGGCTAAGTATGATTTATAGTATGATTCAATGTCATAGTAACATTGTCATTTCTCTAGCTAGGAACCCATCCTTTCATGTGAACACAAAACATATAGATGGCTAGTACCAGTCCTTACAGAAATGATGGAGGATGTAAATGTGACACTCAAAGGATGTTGACACTTTGCAGAATATGACATATGCATTAATGAAATTGGTGAGCACGTGTAAATTCAAGTGGTGCTATGAGTATATGGGACTTATAACCCCTAGGAATTAGCTCATAGTTTGATACATTCTCCCTTATATTCTTGCAAGGTATATAAAAAGTATGAGAATGTTGGGATAATTGTGTCATACAGCTTGCAATCCTATAATGGAGTAGGTGATGATTATTGATTAGTAGTAGGGAATAAATTCTAAGAAGTAACAAGGAATGATTTCTGAATAATGGCAATGAATAAATGTAGATCACTAAGAGACAAAAAATGTTAAGCAACAATACTTGGCGAATTAATTATTGATAGTTTCCAACATGTAAGATTGGAAAGCCATAAATGGTTTATGGTTTTGTTACATATATTTATTGAGTGCTAAGGTTCTAAAAAACCATAGTGTGTAAGTGTTAAGTTACTGTTATGCTGCCAAAATTTCTATGGAATCCCGTTGAATGCTCTTGCTAAGAGCACAAAGACCCTATAATGAAATACATTAAGCATGTTTTAGAGTGTTATTTGATCCAAGTTGGATCATTATATTATTTTTCATCTATCTCACTACTTTCTGGGTGTAAAAAATCAAGGAATAAGCTTACAGGGCGATTTTGGCGGTTGGTCCAATATTGGAAATTTTGGTCCAAAAAATAGTAAGTAATCTTCCTGAGCCATTTTTAGGCATCAAATGACCTTTCTTTTGTTAAAACCTTACTATGGAGTTCGTATGAAAACTTTATGCCTCCGACAAGTTGACCTACCATATTGATCACCATGGTGCGAGTGGATGCGATGTCAACCTCCATTACTTAGACATGTGGGGCTTGCCACATAATGGATTTTCTAAGAACATTCCAGAAAGTATAAAAACATATCACAACTAAAGGTTGAGGAAGTCAGAAACCTATCCCTAAATGACTATCGGGCTATGTTAAAAATCGATCCACTAGGGGGAGAAGGGGTTCCATTCTTTTGCATTGTATCTTGTTCCATAGTTGAGAAAAACATATGAGAGCAGTATTCTATGGGCATAACAGAGGAGGAGAGATTATGTAGCAGCCATACTGGCCACAGGTCAAATGCAACTCCACATAAAGTACATATTTCTTTGTACTTGCATCATTTCTTTACCAGAGAGCAACCTCACCTTGCAGCTGAGTTTTCTCCCACATTAGGTTTCTGAGATCATGTCTTGTATTATGTGTGGATAGTGTAAACTTGTTTTACTATTATCTACTTTTATGGATTTTATCTATTTTATTAGTAACCAAACATTCTAAAAGTATAAAATAATTTAAACATTAAAAAAATTTAGTATTATTATTTACAACTATTTGTTTAAAGATTTATGCACATTCGTCTCTCATTGTTTAGTGTAAAATGTATATTTGCAACTCTACCACTTTTCGCTCCACCGTGAAAATATCTTACCTTCCCAAATTGTGATAAGACGAACAAGAAAATGACAAAGACATAGATGAGCATTTCTAGCGATGGAGGATATCTTGACAGTTCACTATAATATTACTAAAGATCAACATAATAGTATCGTACCTACGGAGTCATTAATTTCACTTTTATCCATATTTGTTGATCTATAGTAATCAAAGGAATTTGAAATTTTTTCAAAATATTTTATTGCAAAACAGTTGATAAGGAAAAACAATTAATTCTACTCATAAATGAAAGCATTCATAAAAAAAAATATTCATAAATTTTATTTTCTATATTTTCGAGATACGAGGGTATAGTGAACGGTTGACTTTTGGTGTTTACGAGTGACGCGTTGGATACCCGGAACTCAACAACGAGTTAAGTTGCCATGATTGGATGTATGATAACGGTGGTTTTTGGGAAAATAATAGAGATGAGTTAAATATGATTTAATGCTAGAAAGATGCGAATCACATAAAATCGTAGGGATCGACAAAGAAAGAATTGTGGATTTAGTTTTCTAACTTCTTGAGAAGTCTAGCATATCTTTGAAATTTATAAGATTTATGGTAATTTATAACATTCATGGTAATTTTAGATGAATGTAAGAGAGATTATAAGGTTGTAAAGTGGGTTTAATGGTTAAGAATATGTGTTTCCTCTTAAGAGGTCATATGTTCAAATCCAAAGGGGGGTAGGGTATGTATACCTTCGTAGACTTTACCAGTCAAATTGTTGGGCGGAGGGGGGTCCCTTTTCTGACAAACAAGGGGGTCTCATAGACCAATTTGGTGTGCGAGACATATTACTGAAGCTTACCGTTTATTCATATATACCATCTCTTCAACTCCAACAGTTCTCATTATCAACGTTTTTTGAACCATTCAACATCTATGAAAATCTTTAAATACATATGAAAATGTTAAAATACATCTTAGCTTATCGATGTTGTTGTTTACACGCCACTGTACTCCATAACCATGGCTTTTTTCTATGTGATTTTATTTTTTATATATATACTAGCATACCCCTAAGCATTTTGGTATGGTAATGGAATAAGTATATGTTTTTTGAAATATCTTGAATCAATAAAATACACTCCGAAAGTGTGTTGTAAACATATTAAACAACAGGTTGTAATTGGAGATCAATAGAAACATGGTTTGAAACAAGAGGAATCCATGTAATATGAAGGACAATTTTTTGTTAGCATACCATATAGTTATGGATTACATTCAATGATCCAAGAAGAGTAAGAAAGGGTTAAATCCACAAAGCATCTAACAATGCTTCTTCTCTCTTTCTAAGTGCAACATATGCACTATCTTGCATTTTTGCATATGTAAAGGTTAAGCCTTTCCATTCAACCTCTTCAATGTTTATGGTTTCCTTGGATAGTGTTAAGCCTTGGGATTTATGTATAGTCTGTTAGAGATAATGCTTCATTAATGATGTATACTAGAGTTTAGGGATTGGATTGGGTTTGCCCGAGGATTTTGAGAGATTCTTTCAACCTCTCCCTCCAAGAGTAGAATAAGTTGGATCTCACAATAGTTATTTAAGTGTGATGTATTTTTGTTTAATCAGTGTAATACAAATTATTATTTTGTGTATTTCTTATGCAATGGTTGGTCCTATATTTTCTAATTTGGTATCAGAGCGAGAGTAATG
Organism: Picea sitchensis; assembly: GCA_010110895.2. Classification (NCBI taxonomy): domain Eukaryota; kingdom Viridiplantae; phylum Streptophyta; class Pinopsida; order Pinales; family Pinaceae; genus Picea; species Picea sitchensis. The sequence continues at coordinate 41,130 of SNQJ01S0054501.1, read as the reverse complement.
GTGGCTTGATTTCCTCATGGGAAGGCCATATATCGGTGAGAAAAATGATAGAGCCATAAATATTAGTGAGAGAAAGGAAGTTACACATAAGAGAAACACCATGTTGTCACTGTGTTAAACCTACATCTCAGTGTGAATTGTAGACTTGTAAAATTCGTGGATTTCTCCTCAGGATCCGATCTACTTTTTCAGTGATCCGTTGCTTGAGTGTATTTAGAATATTGAACATGAAGATGAATTTTTTAAATAACTAAATTTGTTTATAGCCATCTGCGCATACATGGGAGGCATCTTGAAAAGGGTCGTCTAGAATTTTGCTTGTGCCATGCGGTGGAACATTTCCTCTGAGCTGTTGATTTGAGCTGCTATGTGGAAGATGGGGTTTGTGTTTGTGAGTCAATATTGAAGATGTAAAGGAGATCAACGAAGATTTGTCCATCCAGAAGTCCATCGATTCTGAGCTATGATCTTGTCTGATTAGGGGTTTGAATTTCAGAGCGGAACCTGTGTGTGCTTGGAAGTGCTTCCAGCATGAGGTGTGAAGCGCAGAGTGCAAACCTATGATTCTAAAATGTGTGTGCATATTTTTGCATAGATGATCGTGTACGGATGTGTTTGTTGCATTGGAATCAATCTACATCATTGTGCAATAAACCTGTCCATCAACATCTGAACCGTGGGAACGAGATTGCTTCAAGGCAAATCTTTTTTGTGAGGTAAAATGGATTCTATACCTATGGAGAAGTTTAATGGTTTCAATTTCCATTCATGGAAGGTTAAAATTCAAATGCATCTAATGAATATAGGTGTGTGGAGCATAGTAAAAGTCACTGAAAAATCTCCTAGTGAGCCCAGAATTATGGTTGAATAGGAAAAGAAGTAAGAAAAGGATAAATCTATTATTGGTTTGGCTCTTTCAGAAACACAATTGAATTTGATTAATTTGGAAAAACCATTTAAAGAAATTTGGGAGCAATTAAGTAAATTATTTGGGGAAAAGTCAATGAATGCAAAGTTTTCTTTAAAGATGCAACATTTTAGCCTCAAAATGCATGATGAGACCTGTCTCTCTACTCATATAAACATGTTAATGTCTCTCTTTAAGCAATTAGCTGACACGGGTACCGAGGTAGATCTAGAAGATGCTAAATAAATTCTATTGAATAACCTATCTTCTAAATTTAACAATTTTGTATTCACATTAAGTCAATTACCCTCACAATCATTAGAAGGAATGGTAGCATCATTGGTATCTAAAGAAAAAGGACATATTCTGAAGACTAAGATGTAGGTGGTCAGTATGAAATTAGACTATTTTCAAAAGGTAAGATGAGAAGAATAAAGGGTTCAACATAATGTTTCTACTGTCACAGGATTGGACATAAAGCTTGGAATTGTAGAACCTGTGCTAGGGATATTCTAAATGGAAAAGAAACTGCAAACATTGAAAACTTGGATGACTTATCAGAATTAGAGAGTGATGAAGAACCGCGAGAGTCATCTCTCCAACTGCTCTAGAAAAGGGAAAGCGGTGGTGTGCTTAAAGTTTTTTTATGTGTGTTAATGTTTAAGGTTTGTTATATATGTTTATGTAAAAGAATTATTGTTACTTGATATAAATTTACAACCCTGGTTTCAAGAATAACGATTCTTATGACGTCATCTTGTATGATCAAATTTTGAGAACATTCCATACCTAGACTTCCTTTCTAGAAACTAACGGATAACTGAAAGAAAAATATCTAATAGATGGAGGTATGTTCATAGGATGCTTCATTACTTGACAACTTTTCTCATGGAAGCCCCGATGAGCTGAGTTTGTCAATATTGTCTATTGTACAAGTTTATAAATGATGGTCTAAAGCATTTATACTTTAAATGAGTTGAATGGTAAGATCGAAGAAGAGGATGAGAAAGAGCGGAGTCCAGAGGCATCAGAGTGGGAGTAGGTGTTGATGAAGACAATGCCAGACAAAGTTAAAATGTTGTAACTACTTTTTCTTTGTAATTGTGATTTTTTATTATTGTAAGATTTTGTAATGTAAGCATTAAGGGGGGTGTTAGAGATAATGCTTCATTAATGCTGCATACTAGAGTTTAGGGATTGGATTGAGTTTGCTCGAGGATGTTGACAGATTCTCTCAACTTCTCCCTCCAAGACTGGAATAAGTTGAATCTCACAACACTTATTTAAGTGTGATGTATTTCTATTTAATCAGTGTAATACAAATTATTATTGTGTGTATTTCTTATGCAATGGTTTCTCCTATATTCTCTAATTTAATCAAGGTGCATGCCATTTTGACTGGGATTTTTTTATTCGTGCTACATTTTATGGGTGGTATTCGCACTTGTTTGGGGTTGATATGGTCCCATGTTTGACTAATAAATGTATCAAGCTCTGGAGGGTCGACTCCTTGTATGTAAGAAATTTGGGTGACCATTCCTAGTGTTCCTAGCTTCTTGTGACACATTTCATTATTTCTTTCATAGTCTCTTTTTGTTGTGTTTGTCAAGATCATGTTACCCCAACTTCCCTATAATCTTAAGATTTGTATGGAGAATCTATAAAATGTGTATGTATACATTTCTCCTTTTCTCTTCAAATCACATTATTGTACTCCTAAATATTTTTTTTTTAATTTTCTTTAGATTTTAAACTTAAATCTATTTATTTTTTTATAAAAATAAAAGGAAAAAGGAAAAAACTATAACGTGATATCAATCAAAATTATGAGAATGGATAATTAAGATAGAATTCATGAGGAAGAGATATGTTATATGTATATTAGAAAGCTACATTACCTATGTATGTTATTAAAAGAGACATTTAAAGTAAAAGCTCTAATTTCAAACCAATATCTCATTATCAACATGTGATTTAGTTAATTATAAGGCATAATAAATTAAGTTGATAACATGACTTTTTTTTTATCTATCAACATGTAATTTAGTTAATTATAAGTCATTATAATTTAGGCTCATAATACTACTTTTTTACATTGTAACATAAATTAAATTTATAATATAAAGTTTTGTAAACAAAATTTTTAAGAACAAAATATGATCATTAATTAAGGGTGGTGTTATAATGTTTTGTAGACAAAGTTTTTAAGGAAAATATATGACCACTAATTAAAGGTGATGTAATAGATATATTATAATGATTCTTCTTTAGTTGTTTTTGTTGTAAAAAAGAACATTATAGATTATCTCATGTTATGATGTAATAAAATTAAATTTGGATTATTTAATAATTAATTATGTTATTAATACACAAAAATTAATAGATAAAATTTAAGATGATAAAATTTGGATATTTTTAGAATATTAAAAATATTTTGTATTTTGTATTTTTCATCTTTTTAATAGTAATAAATAAATAAATAAAATCTTAATATCACAAAATTATAAAATAAAATAATCTTTATTATAAAATAAATAAAACCAAATTATAATTAAATTATATGTTGTAAAATATTTAATTATTTCATTGCACATTAATAACCAAATGTTGGAAATTATCTAATACTTTTACTAAATCTCATACTTTTGATGTATTAAATGTAATGGTCGGTTTTAATTTAACATCTAGTAATTCTACCAACAATACAGTAATTTCTACTAGGTTTATGAAAGTTCAATAATTCCAAAATATTTTAACACTTACGCATGTAAATTTATCAATGAATAATAAATTTAATATCTAATTAAAACAATCATAAAAATAAAATAATCTTTTATTATAAAATAAATAAAACCAAATTATAATTAAATTATATGTTGTAAAATATTTAATTATTTCATTGCACATTAATAACCAAATGTTGGAAATTATCTAATACTTTTACTAAATCTCATACTTTGATGTATTGTAATTTGTCGGTTTTAATTTTGTCTAGTAATTTCTACCAACAATAATACAAGAATTTCTACTATGAAGTTCAATACCCAAAATATTTTAACATTTACCATGTAAATTTGGTCAATGAATAATAAATTTTAATATCTAATTAAAACAATGCAAAAATTTGAAATAAATACATGAACCTGGAGCATCACTATTATCCTCCTTTATTCACAGAAGCTTGCCTCCTAGATTCCTAACACCCCAAACCGCTCTCCTTGCCAACTAGAAGTTTTCCCTAGCTCCGTGATATCAACGGATATCCGCCCCTGCGTGCTAAACCCCTGTAGCACCAAGTAATCAGACAATCCCACTCACAAATTTCACCCTCTCTCTCAGAACTCGAAGCTCCCAAAAATCCATCCCTTTCAACCTCCAGAGAATAATCTCCTCCAACTCCTTCCTTCCTTATCCCTCCCCACTCCACTCTTCCCACCATTTACCCTGCTTACCCAACCCATTTATTATCACTTTATCCTTTTCTCGTTAATGCTTATCTTCTCGACTATAGGTTATCCCTTTGTTTTATATGAACCATTTTATATCATATAACATTAATCTATTAAATCCATTACGCAGTTATTAAATGTAGTTTGTAGAAGGCTAAATTATTAATTAATTAATCACAATTATATCCTTTAATTAATTAATAACTCATTGAAGCTAATATCATTAAATCATCTTGTTTAATTAATACCTTGTTAACATAATTAATCCCCTAATTAGTTTTACTATATAATCTTTAAACATTTATCCAACCAGGGTCATTACATACACCTTACTCTCGTGAAATAACCCAGAGTTAAGTTATCTTATGGTACAACGAAAAGAGCATGGTTCACACATCTAACCCAGTAACCGACATCATCGCGAAATAAACAAGAAAGCTCATACATACCAGTGTATATGCACAAGAAGCAGGGTACATGCAAAATCCGCATGTATTAATAATAAAAACTGTCATCCTTAGTAATTTATGTATGCATCCAATTCAATCCACAAGACTAGTCTTTTATAAAAGACAACAATCAATCAATTGTGTGAGTAGAAATCCTTTAATTACAATTATTCCGTTCAATAATTTATTTTAAAACAACTATGGTTTAGTTACGTATCAATATTCATGTAAACACATTTCTCTTTTTTTTTGAAGGAAAGACATTAAATTTCACCACATGACAGATCTCCATAATGTCTCCCAACTACTATTCCTATTCATCCTTCCTCCATAACCTACTTCCATCTCCAATCCTATCCTCCCTCTGCTAGACAATCTTGAGCATCCTCCGAAGGGCAAGTGTCGCTATCTCGGCTCTCCTCAAGCCTCCCTAGCGCATACAACCGACGGGGCCATCATCACACGCCTTGGGAGCGCAACCAGCAATCGCTCTCCCATGATCACCTCGAGTGTACACAAGTGGAAAATGCCTCCACCTTATCCTAATCATAACTAGGGTCCACACCCCAGTCGAGGATACACGGTGGAAATGCTCACCCTCCACAGATTCAGGGCCCCCATAATGGAATACATACACAAGGCAAATCGTTGTTGCCGAGGTTTTCCTTGTCATCGCTTATTCGGATTGGCAGCTGTCATCACCGAAATCATGTAATCGATCCACATATCATAGCAAACCAATATAAGTTCCAAATACAATATTCATACCATAATGTTTCTAGTTAGTGGTCCCGAAGTATCCACTTTCATCATATCCCTTGGCTATTTGAAATATATAACCCAGACAGTAGTATGTAACACACACTCATACATTTCCATGCATATCATCATGTAATTCGTATTACCAGTATCATTTCAGTTTGGTATCCTTGTACCAATAAGTTAACATCAAAGTTTTCCAATTAGAAATAGATCTCATAATATCCCATAATTCACTTCCGACACCCATTCATACAAGAGATTAACATTTACATAACAGATTGCATAATATCCAACATCATCCCAATAGTATTTAAACATTCATTAATTCTTCCATTCTCACAATGTGTCACATCATATACACATCATCATCAATAACATTTAAATATTCATAAAATTTACATGCAGGTAGTAGATCGTGATCATATACATTTTCATCAAATAACATTTAAACATTCTCATAAGAAGATCGCAATTTAAAGTTTAAGTGTATTACTTAATAGCTTCACCGGACTAGAAAATAAAGTATATAGTCCCTAGGTAATCCTGGCCGCTCTAAGTCAAGAGGTGGTGTTAGATACACCCCACCTTCAAGAAAACATGTTCTCGAGGTGGTCAAAATAGTGAGGGATAGTCTCACAGTAGTGTCCTTCTCTCCCGCATCCCGACTATACTCTGTCCTAATCGGACCTAACTTCACTAGACGGTTCCTGGGTTATCATCGACTTCATCATTCTAATATGCGTAACTGCTCTACCTTCATGAGGGGTTCCCCAACACACCCCGCAATTCTTCCACCTAGCTTCTTCTATATGTGATTCATCACAACATAATGACGTAAAACAAGGCATGAAATACATTATGATTTTATGCAAGTGGGATGGCAGATGATAGGGTAATGGGTCCAATTTTCTCTGGATCCCTAATGGTCCATAAATGGTGGGCAGGACAACTTTGTCTCCTCTTCCCCAATCATACATGGTACCTTATTGTGGGCTCAACAATCTAATGAAAACCCGTCTCCCACTCATAACTTCTACTTCCAGTGCATCCCAAGATAGCTTTCCGCATCCCGCTTCCTAGTCTCACTAATCTGAATCACCTTTTCCTCTATTTCTTGAATCAATTATGGCCTAACTGTTACTTGGTCTTCTATTTTATCCCAACTCAATGGCGTTCTAGATGGCCTCCCATACAAAGCTTCTCAGATGGTGGCATTCATTGAATCCATGAAAATTATTGTAGGTGAACTCTACCAAAGGTAGGTACTTCTCCCACTCGAAGACATTCATTACATACATCCTAAGAATGTCTTCCATCACCTGATTCACTCTTTCCATATCTATTTCGTAGATGATAAGTTGTGTTTAAGTTCAATTGAGTCCCCAACGCCAATACAGAAACTCTGTCCAAAACCTAGAAGTGAATTGGAGTCCCTATCTGAAATGATTTTCTAGGGTAACCCATGCAACGGGATAACCTCGTTTATAAACACACGTGCCACATCATTTACATTGTAAGTGTCTCTAACTGTAATAAAATGAGCACCTTGGTTAACTTATCCACCATCACAAGAATGGCATTGTGTCTCATGGGATGCAGCTAAAACCCCACAACAAAATCATAGAGACATTTAGACTTCCATTTGGACATTACAGAAACACCGCGTGGTTGTAGGAGGCCTCCTCTGGGTGATGGTGCAGGTCGCCTTTCACTGTTGACATTCTCTAGAATTCTACACACAAATGGACTACACATTGTGCTTCATGCTCACCAAAAGTTAGCAAGAGCTTTATATCTGCCATCTTCTTCTACACCGGATGCACACAACAAAGTGATCTTATATGGGTTTCCCTTCTTATGATGTTTCTGAATATTCCATTCTCGTGATGTACATTCTCGAGATTCTCTCTTACCAAACCATCTCAAGCTTCCTTTCCGTGACTATATCCTTTCCACTTAGTCTAACTTCCTCCCACTGTGTTTTGAAGCGAACCTTTAAAGCACACGCCTATCTTCTAGGAGTTGTGTCAACATGTGTTCCATCAGATTGACCTTTAAAGTTACCATGTGAGAAGGTACGTGGTCTCCTACTCAAGTCTTTTGCGACCACATTTTCCTTTCCTGCTGATGTACCTAAATACCAAAATCATACTCATCATAACCACTCCATCACTTTTTCCTGGCATTCAGTTCTCTTTGGGTGAAGAGATGTTTTTAAACTTTCATGGTCCGCTTGCTTCCCAAAGTTTCACCCAACAAGCATAGTGCTCAAAGTTTCAAAGATAGCATTACCGCTGCCAACTCCAAATCATGAGTTGCGTGATATCTCCCCTCATGTTTCTTTTTCAACTTCCTTTGGATGCATAAGCAATACCTCCATCCTCAGACATTAGCACGTACCCCCCAACCCTCCTGTTTCTCAAGCATGAGGGAATCGCGGTAGACCAGGGTTCCTTCTTTCAAGTATCCACCAGAATTGGTGCACTATTTAGTAACCTCTAAGCTCAATGAAGTGCTTTCACATTCTTTCAGTCTTATTTCATACATGAACCCCTTGCATTGAAAAGTGGTGATGGGTTTCGCTTATTTTGAGAATCCTTCCACAAATTCTCCGTATAACTCATAGCCCCATGAAGCTCCTCACTGCATGCAATCGCCATTCCATATAATGGCTTTACTTTTTCTCGTCCACAGAGATTCCTTCACCGGAAATGATAAGGACCCAAATAGTGTGGATACGGGAAGAAGGAACACTTCTCTTGATAGCCTCATGTTTTAATTTCTCTCTAAGTGTGACAACAACACTATTCATAAGTATGTTCCATGTTCTCTTTCATTCTTGGAATAGATGAGGATGTCATCTAAAAAGATTTGCACAAAACGGTCTGGGTACTCGAATAATGGCCGCTCTCTGCGAGGCTCATGAATACCGCTGACGCATTGGTTAATCCGAAGGTACTACAACAAACTCGTAATGTCCAAACCGAAGTTTAAGGCTACTTTGGGATATCACCTTCCTTAATCCATAACCGATGATACCCTTATAGCAAATCGATCTTTGAGAATATCACCACTCCTTTCATCTGATCAGGTCATCTATTCAATGGCTATCTAAAATTTCCTATTCTACCTGTTCAAGTCCCCAGAGTATAATAATAATCGTAAGGATCCGTCCATCTTTCTTCTTTCACAAAAATTACCGGTACTGTAGAGGGAGACACCGGCCTTATTATTATCCTAAGTCCAAGTATAATCCTTTCAACGCATTTTTCAGTAACTCACAAAGTTTTGGTATCATTGTCATCCCGAGCAGAGACTTTGAGATTGGTTCTGCACCAAGTTTAAGATCAATAGTAAAATCGTCTCCTCGTGAGGTAACCTCGTAACCTCTCGTTCGAAAAACATCCCCGAATTCGACAATACTGGAAATTCCATCCAATGAGGGTCCTTCCTATTCACCGCCCCACTACGTAAAGTTGTTACCCTTGTCTCAAGCATCGCTAATTCATAGTGGGATATAAAAGTGTAACGGTATTTTCCTCATTACCACCCCTCGATCTCATCGTCTTCCTTCATCATTGATACAAGGTACCCTCTTCGCGAACACCTACCAAAGCTCTACGAGCTGCTAACCAACTTATCTTCCAAATGATTAGGTCATATGCCCCAAGAGCGTGACGATACCTTCAACCTGGTAGTACACTCCTAGGTCTACTATACAATTATCAACACTAGGGTCCCACCGCTTGTTTTTTTCCTCGAAGCCATCTCGACTTGTTTAAGGTCATCGTGTTCGTAGGCTTCCAACCTTAGTAGTATTTAATGATGGAACAGAAACTATCCGCCACGACCAGAATCAAACAAAATCTTTAACATTGATAAGTGTGCGATTTAGTTGCACTGATGACTCCACCAATTATAGATTGATGTTCGCCACCGGTTATTAACTTCTACGTAAATATGGTGGCTACTTCCCCATCGGTTTCTTCTATATGCGCACGAATCATTGTGTAACTCCGAAGCCACGCCGGGTAATGGAGTCCCCCTCGCACTTCAACAACAACAGTAACACTTCGTGATTGAACCTATGCATTGGTATGTGTCTGTCTCTGAAATGAATTCCTTCACCTAGAACCCTTGCCCCTGCTCACTGATCCCTGATAAGGTCGTGGTCCTTTTTCCGACCGCTATATTATGAACGAAAGGTAACTCGCCATTGAAACTCAGAGCTACTTGCTATCCTTGACACGACTTCATACTCATATGGAAGTGGTCTTTGAGCCCTCCCCTAGGGAATAATAATCCTTGGTACTTTCCTTAGAAGGCGGAAATGTCGCATCTTTGCACCGTCGTCATATGTTCTTCCTGCGATACGTAAGACATTTTCTCCCGCCGCCACTAAGACGGGGTCGAGCATCTGCCACCATAGATCTTATCTTAGGGTTCAATCCATAGACGGCCGCCCGCTGCTGGTCATTGTCCATATATGAAAAATATTTGACCGCCTTCCATAAACTTGATCTCTTTACTCTTCTACCGTTTTTCTTCCTGCATTAAGGCATGAAATGCCCCTTCTTGTTGTTCCTCGTAGTATGTCGGTAGATATTTCCTCCGAACCTCTCCTAGTGTTCCCAAGATCAGACCGTAAATTGTCTTCCGCTGCCTCCCACCACCGGCTCTTAACCTTAAAATTGTGATCTTTTCCCTTGAATTGGACTCATAGTCCCTTAAGGAAAAACACTGGTCATGCTCTCCAGGTCCGCTTCCGCCAAGACATTCATATCATACGTAATCGGCTGTAAACCTTCGTAAGTTTCTGATCTTCTACACTCGTTGATGTTGGGTGGAGGTCCTCCCCCCAATCCCTTGATGCTTCTGGATTACCCGTCTAAACGGTGGGGTTCCACTTCAGTCCCCTACCGTAGCTGTCGTTTAAAGTCTCGCTGATGGCTTCCAACAAGCGCAGCATGAGGGCTAGTTCAGGCAATGATGGTGGAATCGGCGGGTAAGTTGGCGTGCTGTTTGTGACGACGCCCCGGCCTCTCCTCTCTACTGAAGCCCCGACCATCCCTGATGCTTTGACCTCGCATCCACCAAAGTTACAGGACCTGTGATGTCTCAAATTGGTGCCACTCAAACTAGAAACAGTTTAGGGCATGTTTCGTTTGTCCGTAAACGACATTACCCATTAGGGATTAATATTAAGAAGCTAGGGTTAGGTTTAATCATCTACGCTTCGTTTCTTCGCCCCTATGAAAAAAACTATTGGTTCTCTTTCCTTTTAGCTACGCTGGCCTTGTGCCATATTTGTCACTTCCTATGCTTACTCTCTTGGTGCATATGCCGCCTCGTTCCCTTTTGTGCTAGTCTGAGCCCTTTTATTTTATGCTTACAACTTGATTAAATGACTTCCTAATCTTATATATTTATTAATTGCATAAAGGTACACACCTATTGACAATGGGCATAATTAATGATCTTTTAATCTTATTTAACCTTAAAACCATTATCCATGTATATGCATTGAAGATGTTGGCATATTATTAGTCACCCTCCAAAATCATGGGTCACATTTATCGCTCATAACTTTCTTGCATTTATCACAAAATCCTAGTATAAGTGTTTTATTATTTTATTTTTTTAAACGCTTACCTAATCACATTAAAAAAAATGTTGTAAGGTTATATCATTACCACGCTTAAATGATTAAATAATAGGATTAAACCGCTGACATCTAAAACAATTATTCCAACCCACTGCTTTGCTCACCTCGCTATGTACCTTTGGCTAGTGTCTTTTCCTTAAGATGCTTTGTTTGGTGTGGGTGGTATTGCAGGCAAGACAATTAAAGCGGTTTATAAGTGAAATTATTTGTAAAAGTCACCAAGTGTGGTGCGTTGGTAGGGCATAATTTGTAAAGACTTGACTGGTGTGGGAGGTCCGGAGGTCGAACCCCACAAAATCCAATACATTTTAACAAACAAAAAAATATTAAAAAAAAAACTTATAATTATATATATATATATATATATATATATATATATATATATATATATATTTAAATAATTTAATTTTATACTAGCGTATTAACACTTTTAAATAAATTATAAAACTAAAATTTAATTAAAATAAAAAAAAATGAAATTTTAATTATTCAAAAGGGCGTATTAATATTTTTAAAGAAACTAATAAACTAAACATTAATATATATAAGAAAGATATAATGGTGAGATTTTAATGTGCAGGCATTATCTGACAGCCTTTAAGGTCGGGCTTTGGCATGAGGCCCATGTTCCTAGCCTCCGATTCTCAGTACCAAACCCCTGTCTCTTCGACCCTACGCGTGCACTGTTGCTTGCATGAGCTGTGAAATTCTATGCAGTTTCATAATCACAACAAACCTCGCAGTATTCCAACAATCATTAAAGAAATCAGTTGTTTATGTCCTCCATTATACGATCAACTGGAAGATCTCTAGGAAAATCCACATTGTTTTCGTGTTTGTCAGACACCCAGCTGTAGAAGATAGGTGGAGGGGTGAAGATCTCAGGAATCGCTGTAATTCAGGTTCGAATAGAGCTTCATACATTCAGTAATCATGATGAAGGTATGTTTTATGCCCAAATATCGAGTTCCTTCACAGTAACTGTTACAAGGCCAGCTCCTGTTTGTCTTGATTCATGAAAACACTTCCTTGCTTCCTCTGGAGTAACTGATGGTACCACTTTAGGAAAAATTGCTGCCACTTGAGATTCAGTATGTCGCTCATGGTCAAGTAAAAGAACCTTATACATATCGCCACCTGCAGTACCTCGCTTTTCCCTTACCTTACCGATTTCTCCACCTTTTTCTGCACATGGAGTAGCGTCAAACGGAGACTGATCAAACCCAGGGCGCTCAAGCACACCAGTCCCACGTCCTCCTACAAGTCTTCCACTCACACTTGTAACCATAATTTTCCCTGTAAATCTCTCATGTTTAAGCTGCGTCCGAGAAGAGCAGGAGATGAAAGTTAAGCAGTTGGGCATGATACCGAGAGCCGAAATTTGGGTGCTTTTGGTACTTGTGGGGATTAATGGCGACATACCCAACTGTGTGAGGTGGACAGGAGTGGCCATTTCAAGTCATACTCTATTCTTCTTGGTGTTGGGTCGTATTTATGTTCTTAAGGGTGAATGTGTGAGTGTGGATCAACTTGTAGACTGGTGGGAGTTGATTCTTTCAACCTGGGCGCATTACTTTGAATATTGGGCGTATTAATCTATCAGAGGGCCGAGTTCATTATTGCTTGAGGTCGCATTCAACTGGCAGAATCATTTTGTTTGTGGTTGCAATGATTTCTTGTGTGGATAAACTCTCTGTTTGAGAAAGGGATCGTTTCCTTTACAACAGGAATAGATTTACTAGTGTGGGTCAATTGCTGAGTGTGTGGGCACCATTTTTCAGCCAAAACCATAGATTTAACCATTGCATATATTTTCAGAGTCAATCTACAACAGCTATAACAGGTTCTTTATACTTGTTTTCTGCAAATGTTTGATGGATATTTAATGTATATAAGTTGCTCTGCCTATTTAATGAAATAGATATTATTGGAGCTCCTGTGTTGATATTTTATAGTGGATTGTAGTAAAGGTTAGATCCATACATAGACTGTTGATAATATGTTCGGATTGCAAACTATTTACACAAATTTCCCATACTGTTAAACTAAGAAAGAAAGAAAAAAAATAGCATTTTTTTTTATGCGAGAATTAAATGTTTTTAATTGTGTTAGTTTATTTTGTCTTGCAGTGTTTCGTTTCTGTCAATTACTATGTAATTATCTTATTACTGTGTTATTTCTATCTTCAGATTTTACTTTGCTTCTAAAAAAAGAATTAGAAACAACAAACTCATGCAATCACACACCATAGAACCGAAAGGATTTACATTGGAAAATCAAACGGGAAAACCAACATCAAAGAGGAGGTTTGCTCAGTGATTACAAATCAGGCTCAATGAAAGTTCTATTGCGCTTCTTCTTGAAGATCTAGAATGGCTCTAGGCATTCATCGAGTAGCCATTGGTTACCTCTGAACGCATACTAAATGGGTGCCTTTTCCCTCTTGCCGACTTTAATTTCTTCAGGTAGATATTAACATCTTGTTGAAATTTTACTAAACTTTTCCTCGATTGAATTTACTAAAGTCAAAACATAAAATAAAATATCTGTGATTTCTTTTTCTTTGTTCTTTTGCCATAAAGACTAGGCTATTCAAAGTCTCCTTCATTTGTTCCATGTCTACTTTTTTTTTTATAAAGGACTGTACTTAACTCGCCTACGTAGCTTGTTTTACTTCAGTAAATTCGTATTGCATTTATTTATTTTATTTTTATTTTTATTAAAGTTTCTATGTTTTGTGTGCAGGTTAAGCGTGGCTGGAGTTTTGGCCCTTAAGGCCCAAATTTTTATTCACCTTAATACATTTATTTAGGGTTTTACCACAACTAAGTAGGCATGTTTATTTAAATTTATGGGTGGGTAGGTAGGCCCTTGGTTCCAGATTTTGAACCAGGGCTCTGATACCAAATGTAATGGCCGGTTTTAATTTAACATCTAGTAACTCTACCAACAATACAATACTTTCTACTAGGTTTATGAAATTTCAATAATTCCAAAATATTTTAACACTTATGCATGTAAATTTATCAATGAATAATAAATTTAATATCTAAATTAAACAATGCATAAATTTGAAATAAATACCTGAACCTGATGCTATTATCCCTCCTTTTGATCGCAGCTTGCCTCCATGATCACTTCTGAACACTGCCCAAAACCGTTCCTCCCTGCCAACTAGGTAGTTCCCTAGCTCCAGGATATCAGCGGATATCCTATCCCCCGTGCCAAAAACCCCCAGCAACTCCGGTGCACTGTATCAATCCCACTCACAAAATTTCACCTCTCTCTGCAAATCCCCGAGCTTCCAAAATCCATCCCCAACCTCCGTAGAATAATCTCCCCTCCAACTCCTTCCCTTCCTTATCCCTCCTTCACCGACTCTTCCCCCCCCATTTACTCCTACCTAACCTATTTATTACTCTTATCATTTCCCGTTAATGCTTTTATCTTCTCGGGATTCATAGGTTATCCCTTGTTGTATACACAACCATTTTATATCATATACCATTAATCTATTAAATCCATNTCGCCTACGTAGCTTGTTTTACTTCAGTAAATTCGTATTGCATTTATTTATTTTATTTTTATTTTTATTAAAGTTTCTATGTTTTGTGTGCAGGTTAAGCGTGGCTGGAGTTTTGGCCCTTAAGGCCCAAATTTTTATTCACCTTAATACATTTATTTAGGGTTTTACCACAACTAAGTAGGCATGTTTATTTAAATTTATGGGTGGGTAGGTAGGCCCTTGGTTCCAGATTTTGAACCAGGGCTCTGATACCAAATGTAATGGCCGGTTTTAATTTAACATCTAGTAACTCTACCAACAATACAATACTTTCTACTAGGTTTATGAAATTTCAATAATTCCAAAATATTTTAACACTTATGCATGTAAATTTATCAATGAATAATAAATTTAATATCTAAATTAAACAATGCATAAATTTGAAATAAATACCTGAACCTGATGCTATTATCCCTCCTTTTGATCGCAGCTTGCCTCCATGATCACTTCTGAACACTGCCCAAAACCGTTCCTCCCTGCCAACTAGGTAGTTCCCTAGCTCCAGGATATCAGCGGATATCCTATCCCCCGTGCCAAAAACCCCCAGCAACTCCGGTGCACTGTATCAATCCCACTCACAAAATTTCACCTCTCTCTGCAAATCCCCGAGCTTCCAAAATCCATCCCCAACCTCCGTAGAATAATCTCCCCTCCAACTCCTTCCCTTCCTTATCCCTCCTTCACCGACTCTTCCCCCCCCATTTACTCCTACCTAACCTATTTATTACTCTTATCATTTCCCGTTAATGCTTTTATCTTCTCGGGATTCATAGGTTATCCCTTGTTGTATACACAACCATTTTATATCATATACCATTAATCTATTAAATCCATTACGCAAGTTATGAAATGTAGTTTGTAGTTAAATTATTAATTAATTAATTACAATTATATCCTTTAATTAATTAATAACTCATTTAATTAATATCATTAAATCATCTTTGTTTAATTAATACCTTGATAATGCAATTAATCCCCTAATTAGTTTTACTTTATAATTTCTTAAACATTTATCCAACCAGGGTCGTTACATTAAAGATACATTTTGTCACGTATTAAATATTAAATTATGTTTTTGAAATTTATTTATTTTGAGTTGTTGTGAATAATATAGCCTATTATATATAGAAATAAGGATATATGTTATTAAAAGTTATGTTTTTGAAATTTATTTATTTTTGAGTTGGTTTGAATAGTATAACTTATTATATATAGAAATAAGGATATATGCTATTAGAAGTTTTTGATCCATTTGAAGTAGATTTAGTTATGATTATATAGGATATTGGTTTTCTTGCAAATATTAGCTAAACTAAAATTACTTTTTAGTTTTGAAGTAAGATTTAAAATTGGTTTTACTAACAACTAGTTAAAGTCTGCCCCCTTACAAATCATGTGGGAGTCATTTGATATGGCGTGGTTTGGTTTTCCTTGAATAAGGGTGATGATGGTGGTTGTTGATAATTAAGTTATGATAATTTGTCTCCTTTGAAAAAATAAGAATAAGAATAATTTATTTTTTCCTTTTTATAATATAAAATGAATTAAATATAGTTTGTTGGGTTGTAGCTTTATAAGCTATCTAATATCGCAACAAGTTTTTTTTAAGTTGTCATAATTGGGTGGTATAAAATGTTAAGAACACTTATATATCTATAACTTTGATTGAATTTTTGATGAGTCAATTCAAAATTGGGAAAAACTCCTAAAGACATAATTCCACTATGCATGGGCCTTGGATCATGGTAGAAGTATGCCCATGCCTAAAGCTAGGAAAAAGATTCATTTACTATAATATTAACTTACTATGTGATTTAATAGTTGAGATGAAGTATCACCATGAGAACAACCATTTCTAGATACATTAAACTTTTTATTTATTTTTTTATAAATGTTAAACTTTGAATTTTTTAAAAAATGTTATATATTTCATTTAAGGTCCTACTAAAATGAATAAATTGGCATATAAAAGAATGAAAACATGGTTATGATTGTATTACTAATTGATGAATATATCTACAAATTTTAGATAAATTTTAAATAACATTTTGTGGTTGCTAGATTACCTTTATTTTTAGTTGGTAATAATATATTATATTTATCTCTTAGAAACATTTTAATTCAATAAGTATATTTTAAATAACATTTTCCATTGTTCCGAATCTAATAAAAGACGACATCAACCTCAGGCTTGTGGAGGAAGTCACGCAGCAAGAAATAAAAGAGGCACTAGACCAAATGCACCCGGATAAGGCCCCTGGACCGGACGGATTGACAGCCAGATTCTACCAACAATGCTGGGGAATAATCAAATCTGATCTCACCAAAATGATCAGAAAATCACAAGCGAGCAACAAGCTAGGAGGAAGCACAAATTCGGCCTTCCTGGCACTCATCACGAAAGAGAAAGGAGCGCTCAACTTTAATCGCTTTAGGCTGATTTCCCTCTGCAACACAAGCTATAAAATCCTCACCAATGTTATTGGAAACAGAATGAAAAAAGTCCTTCCTCTCATAGTTCCAGAGAACCAGGGAGGCTTCATCAAAGGTAGGCAAATAGCAGACAACATAATCCTTGTGCAAGAAGCTCTTCATTCAAGCATCTGCAGAAAAGATAAAGGTATGATTATTAAGCTAGATCTTGCAAATGCTTTTGATCGAGTCAATCACAATTTCTTATTTGAGGTAATGAGGAAGTTTGGATTCGACCAGTCTTTTGTGAATTGGACTAGAGCCTGCATAGGGTCGCCATGGATAGCCCCCATGGTAAATGGAAGAGTAACAAAATTTTTCCAATCTTCCAGAGGTTTAAGGCAAGGGTGTCCTCTCTCGCCCCTCCTTTATGAAATCCAAGCCTCGGTTCTAAGCTATCAGCTGGAAAATTCCATAACCCAAAGCAGCCTCCAAGGGCTAAATATAGCACAAGGAGTGAAGGAAATCAATCATGCGCAATTTGCGGACGACACCCTGCTGCTAGGAGGGGCAAGCCCATTAGTAGCAAAGAGGTTTAAGGAGGATCTTGATGCATATGCTGCAGTTTCAAGAAGCGAGATAAGTCAAACAAAAAGCAAGATTTATGGCTGGAACATTACACCCAAAGAAATGCTGGGAATTTCTAGAGTATTGGGGATGGAAGGGCACACCAATTGGGAGGCCTTTACCTACCTAGGAATTCCTATCTTCAAAGCAGCCCCAAGGGCCTCACAATGGAACCACTTAATAGACAAGCTAAAAAAGAGAATTTCTTCCTGGGGGGTGAATTGGCTAAATCTAGCAGGGAAAGTAGTGCTAATCAAATCCGTCCTGGCTAGTGTGCCCATCTATCAGAACTCATTGCTTGTAGCTCCAAGCTCCACAATCCAAAAAATGGAAGCAATGCAGAGAAGCTTCCTGTGGGAAGGTGGGAAGCAGACAGGTAGGAGACTTCACCTGATAAGTTGGGAAAAAATCTCCAAGCCTCTCATGGAAGGAGGTCTTAACTTCAAAAAAACCCAAGTACAAAATCTGGCTTTGGGGGCGAAATTGCTCTGGCACATTGTCAGCGGTGACCTTGCCTGGAGCAAGGAAGATCCGTGGAAAAAATATTTCAGAGGTGCAAGGGAGAGATGCATAGAAAACCCCTGCAGGGAGGCTAAGGGGTCCCCAATCTTCACCCTGTGCAAAAATACCTTGGCTCTTTTTACTCCTCACCTCACCTGGGTGTCGAGAAACGGGAAAAAAATTAAAATTTGGCAAGACTCTATTCTAGGAGACCCACCTCTAGAACTAAGACAGGACTTGCAACGACTAAAAGACTGGATGGATGGGAAAAATCTAAAGACGCTCTTCGACATCTCAACGTGGGGAAAGGACAGATGCAATTCGTGGCAAGGATGGGAAGTGGGCAACCTGCCCCCAGACTTAGAAGGTGACTGGTGCGTTCTTAAGCTCTGTCTTCAAGGAAAAGCCCCCCTAAAAAAAAAGGGAAGGATGAGAGAGGCTGGGGGAAGAGCGTTCAACCCTACTCTACCTCCCTGGGCTATAACACCTTCCTAAGAATCCCTAATGTCCCACCCAACCCAACCCTCTGGAAATCCATTTGGAGAACTAAATCCATTCCCAAAATCAATATGTTTCTCTGGACTCTTGGCCATAACAGCATCCAAACAGGGGAGAACCTCCAAAGGAAAGGTTGGGAGGGCCCCTTCAGGTGTCCTCTGTGTCAACAAGCTGAAGAAACTTCAGCTCACCTCCTCCTCAACTGTAATTACTCAAAAGAAGTTTGGAGGCTGGAAATTGGGTTGCAAACTGAATTCCCCCTTCCTCAACACATCAAGATCCTCCTCCAAAGCTGGGATGCCCTATACCCTTTCCAAACTCAGAAGCAAAGCTATGCCTCGGGCCTTTGGCGTGAAATCCCAAGGTTTATCCTATGGGGGCTTTGGTTGGAAAGGAACAACAAAGTTTTCAGGGATAAGAAAATGAGTGCACCACTAGTGAGCGCAATTGTTCAAGCACTCTTTGGCGAATGGGCCAGTTACCATCGTCATCCTCAGTACAGTAGGAAGATGGAAGAAAAAGAAGAGCTCCGACTGGCCCAATTTAAAGTTCAAAAGCAATATGGAAACACAGACAACACCATGAGTCAAGAGGATTGGAAAATAAGAACAGGGAAGAAGGAATTCGTCAAATGGAAGAACGAAAGGAAGGCCTATATCTTGTCCTTCGACAGGGCCTCAAAGGGGAACTCGGGTCAAGCAGGTGGAGGAGGAACGATAGTAACCCCCAACGCTGAAGCTATGGTGTGATATGCCATGGGCTTAGGCATCACCACCAACAACTACGAAGAAGCAATGGCACTATGGCAAGGCCTATGCCAAGCCACCAGGAACGGGATCCGGAATCTGATCATCATAGGAGACTCCCGCATGTTAATTAGTTCCATTATCCACTCTTCCAAAAACCAAAGTGCACAGCTCAATAATTTGCTGCACAGAATCCGCCTCCTCCTTAGAAGCTTCGACTCATACAAGTTGTTCCATGTTTTGCATGATTTAAATGAGCAAGCAGACACGGAGGCAAATAGAGGCGCCCTCGTGGCACTAGGAAGCATGAACTTAAACGGCCTATTATCCATGGTGGACATACCTTGACTCATCTCTACATCAAGCGCGAGGCTCATGAAAGTGGAAAAGTGGGGGACAAGACCAAAAAGATAGCGCCCAGACTCAACCAATAGAGGGTCGCGTGATAGGATGAATCAGGAAGAGGACGACCGAAGAAAGATCAGATCTCACGCAAAGAGGAGACAGCAGGACAACCCGACCATGCCTCTTGGGGACATCAAAGAAGTGCGAAATGATGAAGGCCGGGAGGGCAAGGTTAAATCCAAGATGCATCCTCATCCCAGGAGAAGTTATATCCTTAGCTGTGCAAAAAACCCGACTGTGGAGAATCAAAGCGCGCGAAACAGGGGAGGAGAGATGGAAGCTAGTTCCAGCAGCAACCTCACCACAGAGGAGCGACTGAAGCTCATGGATGCAATGCTGAAGAGCTTGAAGAAGATGCTACAGTTCCAACTCGACTTCTTAGAGAACCTAGACTCGGAGGCAGGCAGGCAAATGGAGCAACTGGAGCAGGACATTTCCATTGCAAAGTTTGTATTCACAGAGGAGCTCAGCAAACTGCATCAGGAACTGAAAAACCCAAAGGACGAATTTGAGGAAAGGATCGGTCAGCTGGAAGAAAAAATGTCCAAGCTGAATAACGAATGGAGGAAGGACCCCAAAGAATAACCAGCCTCTCAGTCTGAAGCATTCTCTTCTCTCCTCAAGCATCTTGACATTTTGTATAGAAGTCAAGGCATTAAAATAAATCTGTTATTTTAGGTGAATCGAAACGCTTCTGGGGGTAAAGGCCCAAACTTAGTTTTTCCAGTAGTGCAGCTCATCTCTTTGTAGGTAGCTGCTTAGTGAAGCTCTGCCATTTTGTAACCGAACAGTGGCTAGTCCACATTTTAATTCAAATCTCTCTAATCGTTTCTGTCAAAAAAAAAGAAAGTGAAACTCTAAAGTAATTATACAACACTTAAAACTTGTAATAACTTAGTATTTATGGAGAAGTAATAAAAGAAAAGATAAGTGAAAACACAATAATCCAAGAGTACATTTGGTAATGTAAACAAGTTGGTTTTATGTTTAAAATTGAGTTTTATGTACACATTTTCATTGAAAATAAATAAATGTACAAGTTCACTTGGAAAAATGCAAATTAAGATAAGAGACAATAAATATTGTAATGAGAAAATCAAAAAGCAATTTATCATAAGTTTAGTAGTGAAATATAATATTAAAGAAGATTTAAAATACCTCCCCAAAATGTAAAACTTGTGAAATTTATAAAATAAAGAACACTCCTCTAAATTACAAAAGTCTAAAATATTAGGTTTGATTTTTAATTAAATTTTGTAAAACTAATAAAATAAAGAACACTCCTCTAAATGACCAAGTCCAAAATATTAGGTTTGGTTTTATAAAAGTTTTATTTTAATTAATCGAGAAATAACTGGAAACACATGCAAGTTGAATTTTTAAATTTTATCACAGTTGTTCCACACCTTTTACCAGTCAAATTCAAGATAATTTGTATTTTAATATATTTATATTCTTTTATTTGTAATGTTAAACATTATTTGTTTTTTCACTAAACCAAGAAAATTTACAAGGAAAAAAGAATTATCAAGGCATTAGTATTTTCATTTACATGTCTTGACTTTAGTATTTATGTTAGTGACGGGAATTTTAGTAAGAAAATGGACATTATTGGCAATAAAATTTATATGGCCTAGCTTATTAATGTTTTACATGATAACATATCTTTAAGTTGAAGAAGGATCTAAATGTATTCAATGGTATGAGAATTGCAACTCTAACTTGGTTATGGAACTCTTAGAAAACTCCCCAATGTCTCAATAATGGTTTCAACTTCAAGCTGATAATTCCATTTATTACTTATGCTTATGAGCAATGCTTATATCATATTTGGTTCCCAATGATTAAAGGCAATTGACACCTTCAATATGAACTTCGATATGAAATTCCCATCCTTGAAGTCTGGTGACTATCAGTGTGGACTTAAAGAATTAATCCTCTTTCCCTTTAGATAAAGATAAATATTATATCCTTTGAGAAAAAAGGAAAACACTCTTCCATGAAAGCAAGGCTCGAGTGTTTGCTAAAATTTCTTAAGTAAAAATTAGTTCAACTCATGAAAACCTCTCCAAATATACCTAGCCTCACAAAAAAAAATTAAATGTCATCAAGAGCACACATGCCCACAAACACAAGCACAGATGCTCAATGAATTTTGAGAGAGGCTCTATTTAAATTTTATATTTTCTTTGGAGCTATTGGTAATCTCTCTTTGATTATTTCATTCCAATGTACGATGCTAGTCAAAAGAAAACAGTGTAGCATATTTTCAGATTCACTGGGTTTATTTAACAGGCTGACATATGCACTGCCATCATCAAAATTGTCATAATATCTACTCAAGATGTTTCTTAGTTTTTGAAAAAAAAATGTTGAAATTTTTCTAGGAGCGAGGAAATCATGACTCTCTTAGTTTGGGAAATTTTCCTTTCACGAGAATAGAGCTCTGCCAAGAAAAAGAGAAAAAATCAAAACAAACAATCTTAAGAGAAGAGAGAGGATCACAATGGAAGGAGTTTGGTTCCCTCAGAGAAGGATCGGTGGAAAGGAAAGAAGAAGTAATTTCAGTGAAAGTACTGAGGAAAACTGTAGAAGAAAAAAAGAAACCATCCTATAGATCATGAAGAAGTGAAGGAAGCCCAGTGAGCCTAGAGAAGTAAAGAAGAGGACCAACGATTCGTTGTCTAAAGGCCAAGACCCCATAGCTCTCAAAGATTAAGGAAAATTGAAGAGAAAAGAGAAGAGGCATGGAAGGAAAGAGATCATGAAATAGAGATGAAAGAAGACAAATCCAACGATGGGGTCTACTTTTGTGAACCCCGCTGAGATTTAGACCAACGGGTAGAATTTTAATAAATTGAGAAATGGCGTTGGGATGATTTTGAAATACCGATGAAGAGCCCATTGAGGCCTGGATGTAAATGTTTTGAAGGTTAATAATACACATTTTATGTTGGTGTTGAAATTCCATTGTGTGCCTTTCTTGAGCTAAATGTACTGCATGTGTTTTACCGCACCGAATCCCAACATGATAACAAATATCAAATGGTTGCAGAACCCTTAATAACAAGACCAACTTCTTATAAGAACATGCCGCTCTCCGGTATGAAATGCAAGCTTCTGCTGATGTTGGGCCTGAGTGTAGAGTTGTGCAAAAATTAGCAGCACTATAGAATGTGGTATACATGGTCTTCTCAACCTCATCTAGCCCTGTGTTCTCTGAATTTATTTTCTTTGCATCTCTTCCTCTGGTGGCCTAGTTCCTCAACCCAAGACATCAAATTTAAATCTAGCGACAACCTACAATCTGAGAAAACGCATGAATATCATAAAATCAAGAAGGATAGAAGACATACCAAAAAAAGGTATAAGCATATTCGAGTCAACAGGATTTCAATACCCCAATAACAGTTACAGAATGGGTATTTTGAATATAAAAACTGAGATTAAATCGTCGAACAACAAAATCGTTTTCCGATGCACGTATAGCAAGTGGGGTTTAATGAACATGATTTAATAAAAAAAAGCTAAAATTACAAACTGGGTATCTCTCAGAAATTGAATTAGTGATGAATGGGATGAATTCCCATTGATCCAAATACAAAACTTGGAATTCATGGATATTTTAATAAAAGAAACGAGTTTCAAACAAAAATGTATTGGAAAAAAAACCAAATAAAGAAAACCCCACAATAAACCGCACCCGAAGCATTCTCTACGTTTCTCGTTATCCCTTCAATGGCTTCCGCAACCTTTTATTTAATCAATGAACACCCAAATTCCATGATCCGAACCAACGAACCTAAAGAACCCTCCACAACCAAAATATGCTCGAACCTGCGACGCGGCTCTGTCGAGGGTGAAATTGATAGAGGACAAAAGCGATGGTAGAAGCAGAAGAAGAAGCGATGCCACTAAAGCTTGCACGGGTAGGAGAGAGATAATCCTTTTCTAATGCACTTAACACTCACATTCATGGATTTCAAGTGGGGTTTAATGAACATGATTTGATGGAAAAAAAAGCTAAAATTACGAATTGGGGATTTCACATACAGATGGAAAATTTTAGTTAGTGATGAATGGGATAAATTCCCATTGTACCCAAATACATAAATTGGAATTCATGTATATATTCAATAAAGAAGCAAGTTTCATATAAAAAAATTGAAAAAAAAAAACAAATAAAGAAAACCCCACCATAAAATGCAACCCCCCAGCATTCTCTGCATTGCTCATCAACCTTTCAATGGATTCCCAATCCTTTTCTTTAATGAATTAGCTCTTAGATTCCAGGAGCTAAACAAACTGACCTAATGCGCCCCACAGCCGGAATATGCTCGAATCTGCGACGCTGCTCTGTTGTGGAAAAATTGGTAGACGACGAAGTGACGGTGTGGGGGATTTCGAGGAGTAGTTGGTGGGTTGAGTCAAACCAACGCCTCCTGCATTCTCCAGGTCTGTGAGAAAATTTACAGAGGCGATGGGGAAATCTTGAATAGGAACAGTTTGCAGGTTTTGATCTTGAATAGGAACAACTCGCCGGTTGAGTCAAAACCAGGGGTTTAGGTTGACAAGTCTTGCTCATGGAAAAACGTTGTTCCCAAGTATAGTTGGATAGAAAAATAAGGTGGATAGATAAATATGGTGGTTTTCCAAACCCTGTCAACGAGATGGTTTTATTGTGAAAATATATATAAATATGGTTTTAGAAAACGTGTCAACTAGTTGACACGTTTTCTACAAAACCTAACCCTAAGATATGCCTTCGACATAAAAAGTGTCATGTCAAGAGATTAACTTAATTAAGTGTGATCAATAATATTTGTGTTCTATTTTGCTCATAAATTTATCAAACAGATTGTAAATCCATGCTATTTTAAAATCTATTAATGGTTATCGGAGAATCAAATCTCTTTAAATGATGAATATCTCATTTAAAAATGGGGGAATGTATCTCTTAAACGATGAATATCTCATTTAAAAATGTGATAATGTATCACTTAGGTTTTCTTTTAAAACAAAAAATTAAAAAAACCAAATATATGTTGAATACAACCATAATACCAAAATGAGTGTTATGGTAGGAGCAATACATCAATGATAATAAATCAAAACGTGAACAATGGCTCGGTGAAGATAGATCTACCCTTGAAGTTCCATTGAATTGGGTGGATCTTCCAAAGGGTTTTTCCAAAACCCTAACGAAAACATTGGGTCACATAACACTCCACAATAAATAATCCCAAAATTTGATATGCTCAAATGACTTTCTCTTCTCTTCTTTTAAAGGCCCCATGGATCCTTCTAAAGAGATACAACTCGTCATTTTAGAAGCTTCTAGAAGAGCACTTTATCTAATAATTTATCTAATAAGGTGATTTTTTAATGATATTTTTATTAAGTCACTTAAAAAATAAATAATAATTAATTGAATATTAGTTGCTCAATTTGATTTTCGACAATATAATAAAATAATTTAGTAAATATCTAAGTTTTCTAAGATCATCAAAAATGGGACATTACAAATCCTCCCACCCCAATATTGCTTGTCCTCAAGCAATACGAACTCAATTTGATAACTCTGTTGATTAAGTTTGTCTGAAAGTGATAAATGGTTCCAAACCTTCCTAGAAAATGTCTATCCTCCGCTCATAGCATGACCTATGAGGTGCTATCACAAGATCTTGGGTGATTGTTCCTGATCAACCAAGCAAAAATAAGTTGTATGAACTCGATCAACTCCTTAGAAGACCACTCCTCCCAACAACCAAACCTATGTAAACCAACAATCCCATCAATACCAATCTCAAAGAGATGCCACGCTACTAAGGTTTCACTACTTTGATCATAATCATCTTCTCATCACACTCTGACTACATTGTCCACTCCTAGAACTCCCTATCATGGACCCTACACAACCAAGGCATCTCAACATCCATCAATCTACGATTGTCCTTGATCCCAATGATAAACTCAAGGACTCTGTCAGGACGTCTCCCTAAAGGAAATGCCTCGAAGCCTCATCGTACACAACGATGTCTCAATGAGGACTCCTGTATACTGTTGCACACCATTGTGTCTTCCTGCATCATCTTGTATCTTGTATGTGTTACTCAACCCAAAACTCTATTGATGATGAATGAACCTGTATCTCATAGTGTGTCCATATATGTCATGTATCTATCCATGCAATCCAAGTATGGGTATATCTCCTCACGGCCTGGTCCATAAGGAATATGCTCAGTTATCTCCTCTACAGCTAAGCTCAGAATCTATAATGAACTCTCCAAAAGAAAGGGCCTATAATCCCGACAATT
The DNA here is from genome assembly GCA_010110895.2 of Picea sitchensis. Classification (NCBI taxonomy): domain Eukaryota; kingdom Viridiplantae; phylum Streptophyta; class Pinopsida; order Pinales; family Pinaceae; genus Picea; species Picea sitchensis. The sequence continues at coordinate 14,827 of SNQJ01S0054501.1, read as the reverse complement.
CCAACTCGGAGCGCAATCCAAACTCTCCTCAAGTACTTGCAACTAGGAATGCTCCTCCCTCTTAGTATGTGTGGCACACACACCCTCGAGTGTCACTGTTTCCAAAGATGATGGAGTCCCTACTATAAGGGGTGAAGATCTTTCCATGCTCAGATGATAATGTAGCTCCTTAACCGCTTGGTCCTTGTCCTCAACCAACTTGAGATCAAGGTCCCTGCCCATGAACAGTTGTAAGTAATCTGACTTCAGTTGTTCTAGTGCCTCCATGATGATGTGCAAATGGGCACTAGTGACTCCACTTTCCATCCCACTATGTCGCTCCTTCATCTTGGCCCTCCACACAAGATCCTCAATAAAGCTATGGGCTCCAGCAGCCCTCGTCAACACCCATGTAAATTGATCCTCAATCATTGCCAACACCCATGTAACTTGATCCTCGGTCACCAACAATCGATTCTCCAAATCGTGCAGTGATAAAGGGCTCTTCCCTTCCGCCTCTAACTGGCTTGAACTTTCATATGTAAGAGTGCTCCCCTCATCCTCATAGTAGGAATTAGAAGCAGGGATTGGAGATGGCTCTTCCTCGTACATAGGTGTTAGCTCGACTCCATCCTCACCAACAATCCCAACACATGTGCTATCATGACCATGACTGGTGCTATTGTCACATGCTCCACCAACCACTGCCAATGATGCACTAGATGTTGCTATGTCATCCCCCTCATAGTCATCATTGATGGGATTGAATGCTACTCCCTCCTCCTCGGTAGTAGTAACAATATCCATCAACATACCAACGTTAAAGATCTCATCAATGTCTCTCGCTCGGTCATCTTCCATGCACAGATCACTATCATGGCCAACTATATGCTCCAAACAATCAACCTGAGGCTATCCCAAGCTCATGTCCTTTTGTAATTTTTCTTCTTCGTCAATGGTTTTGGATCCTTTTTATACCTCCTTGAGCCACTTCAGATGTTCTATCAAGGTTGTCAAATTTTTCCGATATTCTTGCATGAGCTGCAAAATTTCTTCCCTAAGTTCTTTAGTGGTTTTCATTTTTCTGGAAATCTGTCCTCTATTAATATCCATGAACCAGTGGAAATTTCCAACTATATTTGAATGGAAATCCTTTGACATGTTTCATCCAACACTTAGAGTGTCTATTCACGATCCTCGACATAAGTTGTTCTTTGGCTATGCCAACTTCTATGATGATGTCAACTTTTATGGGTTACATCCTTCTTATAGCCCCCAAATTCTTAAGCCACTGCATTGTTGGACACTTAATGGAAGCAATATGAAAACGCCATGGACAAAATCTAAAATAACTCCTCATTGATTTTTTCTTTGTTGATGTTTAGACAACATCGGGAAGACATTCTCTAAAGATAATAATTAATAATACAATTATTATTGACTATTAAATATAGTATATTATAAGTAAATGATAATAATAAATAGTTTTTGATTATTCAAGGGATGCATCCGTTCATGGATGGTCACCTTATGTTCCCTATATATGGAACACTCATTATTGTAATAGTATATCGAATATGTCTCATATTTTATATATGGAAAACCAACATGGTATCAGAGCAGGACAGGAAAATGAGAGAGATAAACCTTTAGGAAAAGGTTGTGGTCATCTTTCACCACGGAATTCCATAGTCTCTGGAATTCCATAGTCTCTTTTCTTCCACCACACACACATCTTCTATTGTTGATATATGTGAGAGGTCATATGTACAAGAGTGTGTGATCACGAGGCTCTTTTGATTCATATTTCTTCTAGAAGTTTGAATGACAATGACTAACGACTGCAGCCTATAAAAATATTTTGGATGAGTGTGCCTAGACATGACTCATGTGACTATGTTACAATGGTTCTCTTTGGGTCGAAATCCCATCACATTGAAAAGATCTTGTGTGATTTTCATGTGGTAGACCCGTTGTTTTCTACATCACATAGCGTCCAAAGTAGTTGGAAACGATGAGGATGAATGCAGTTCAATTCAAAGTTTTTGTATCTTTAGATAAGTTCCGTATAAATGGAAATGTTTTACAGTTAACAATACCAACAGAACATAGATCGCGTCTCAGTCACCTCAATTAATGAGATTGAGAATGAAGAAAATCGCTCATAGTTTACATTGGTAGAAAATATCATTGTAATTCGATTCATAGAGGATTTGTGCGAACGAGACGATGGAGTCCGCTTCTCCATTCAAATTATATGGAATTCCTGATTTAGTTGGCATCAGATCATGCAACGTCTACAGGATTATACGTATAATTTCACTTTCAAATGTGAGGTTATTAGTATTGGGATTGATAACTTTGGAGAGGAAGTAAATAGCAGTGCTCGTGCAACAGTGGATCGGTTACCAGAAGTTGATTGGTAATGGAGAGATTTTATTACCACAAAATTTCAAATCTCTCCATGAGCAGCTGCACGGATGGAATAATCAGTAGCACAGATTGTGCATTCAATCCAGAAGCAGTGACTCAATCTAATGATAACTTTGAATGAAAAGTTGGACAGGCTGAGCAGCCATGGAAATTATTCATTTGGAGGCATGCTCAATTCTGTACTCGATATCGTGGAAGAGTATAAGAATTGTAGTGACTATGAAGGGACGACCTTGGAAATTTATGATGATAATAATGTGGGAAGTATAAGTGATGATGAAGGGTATTTCACGGCCTCTTGTGAAGGGTATTCAACGACCGCTAGTGTTGTTTACACACCCAATCAAACTGTGTCGAAAATGCCATATTCTCGCCAGCTTGTTGAGGATGCGAATGGAACATGCGATCAAGCTCGATTAATGGTCATGTTTGTGAGATTTGACATGCCTTCCAAGGTAAACAAAGTGTGAAAGAGTAAGGACCGAGGAATGTGCCAAATGATGAGGCAACAATCACACATGTAACGCCAAGGAGGGAAAACTCGGGTGAAATGGAAAATGCACTGACCTCCAGCTGAGAACAACACAAGCATTCAAATTCCAAACCAGGATGAAGTTTAAATACTTTCGTGACAGACTTGGCGTGGCAGAGAATGCCTCCATCGCTAAGAGGGAGTGTTGATGTTTGCAACCTCCTAAGACATTCTCCAGATCGTACTCCTATGTGACTTAGTTGATTTGATCTGTGATGACACTTATCCGAGAAGGGATAAGTGGGGCACCTATCCGAGAAGGGATAAGTGTGGTTGGGCTTATAACCCAACGTCACATGTG
>SNQJ01S0054500.1:17089-38424 GCA_010110895.2 Picea sitchensis | reverse complement strand
GAGAGAGAGAGAGAGAGAGAGAGAGAGAGAGGGGCACATCTTTGGGAGAGAAAATTCTGTACTTGTTTGAGTTATCTCTTGTGATTGTATTGGCTATCTATAATAAGGAAGTTTTGTTGGGTTTTCTTCCCCTAGAGGTTTCCCGGGATAAATGTTGTGTCTCTTGTGATTGTGTATTTCTTAGTGATATTGTCTTATGTTGTTGTTATCTATTGAAATGCAAATAAATATAATAATGGCTTAAACATTAACATAAGGGAACATAGTGACAAAAATATCAACATATGCAATTGGGTTCCCCACGTCCAAAATGCAGGCACAAGTACAAGGATTGAGTCACTTGGACTCAATTGTCTCACACATGCCCGCAATAGTGTTATAGGGGTTGCAAACGGGTATCACGCAAGAGTTACGACTCTGTGCAGATACTGCTTCCAGTGAGTGGATAAAGGTTACGGAGGAAAATATAGAAATGTAGAAGGAATACACAGTGGCTCTTTAGGAAAAGAGCGTAGTGGAACATAAAGTGGATACCACACTAAAAGAGAATACGGAGGCCGAAGACAAGGTTGAACAAGCAATGAAGGAAAAGAATGAGGCTAAGGAAAGGGCCAATAAATCTCTGTAAGATAAGGATGAAGTCGAGATAATGGCGTAGAAGACACAAGCGATCATCCATAAGTTATATAAGGAAATTCTGAAAGTACCCATAGTAGTAGAGGCTACTATGGAGGAGCAGATTTTGAAAATTGGTGAAGTCATCAAAGGATTTTGCACGAGAATCTAGAACCTACAGTTGCATAATACACTGGGAACACCACCGAAGGTAAGAGTAGGCAGAGAGAGAATGGAGATGACGTCAATCACCAACATTAAGATGGTGTAAGAAGAATGCAAGAAATTCTATGTGGAAATTGTACAAATCTACATAGATCTGGTAGAGGACCCAGATATGAAAGTAGTGGAAGAAAGGTTAAGGGAAGCACAACAAAAGGCCTAATAAGCTTCAGAGAGATTAAAAAAACTTCCACCGACATAATGGATGATGACCATTTTTGCACAGAGGTAGTCATACGTGGAAGTGGAATAGATGTGGGATCAACAAAAGATCCTTCAACATCTCTTAGGACCGCTACAGGAAGAGACACTCAAGGTCATTGGAGAACTATCCACTACATATGGAAAGGTGAAACAAACATCACATGAACCAGAATAAAAAATTACATCCTTTATTGCATAGGGGGTCGAAGAGATTGTGGAAATAGAGGGAACAATAATAAAGGAAGTTGTGACAACTAAGGAATCCTCCCAAAACATCATCCAAGGATGGAGGAGCATGCCACAGACCTATGTGGCTCGGTACGAGCCACACGTGAGTGTTGGGGGCATGTTGGATAGGAATTATGGAAATAAGATTCATGAAAAATTGTAAGTATATAAGATGTGTGCAGAATAAGAAGGAAAACAAGGAAGATTTGGAAGTGCACAGTTGAGGTGTATTTAAGAGAACAATGTGAAATAAGAAGATTGAAACAAAGGAATAAAGAAAGAGAAGAAAGCGGGAGAAAAGGAAGGATGAAAATCCAATGTGCTAAATATAGAAGGACACGCAAAAACAGGAAGAACAACAATCAAAGTGCAAAAGCAGCATGTAGACAAAAAGAAAGTGAAAGCATCCCGAACAACAAGATAACTTGTGTTATCATGTATTGTAATAGGGTTTTGGGATGAAAAAAGTAGGTTTTTAATCCCTAGAATGTATGTATAAATATGTAATGGGTTGGGACAATAAGGTTCTATTTGTTGTTGTTGTTCTCCCTTGTGAATGAGTTGAAGAAGTAACCATTCAGTCTATGTCTGAGTGTTGAGGAGATGTTGCAAAGAGAGAGAGAGAGAGGCTTGCATTGCAGAGTGACTAGTCTAGGAAAATGGAAAGATAACCATGATGTATCTTTGTAAGCGCAATGTGCAAGCCTGATATAATTACCAAAATCATAATAAAAAATCCAACTGTTGTCGACGTAGCCCAGAGTTGGGTGAACCAAGTTAACTATTGTGTTGAATGTATTTTGTGTGATTATTCATGGATTCTTTCTGGATGCATATTAGATTAGATTTTTCTTATGTGTAGTCATTGTGCAATATTTATGACTGTTACAATAAGGGGTTATGTTGTAATCTAGAATATAATGGTAATATGAATATGAATTCATTAAGTATCTCACGAAGAACAAAGACAAAATTACGTGCATAAAACCAATAAGTAAGAATGAATAGAATGGTCACTTCCCATTCCCTCACTACTTCAGAAACATGGTTCCTATAGTCCCAATAGATACCTCGGGTGAGACTTCATCTGCAAGTAGGTGATCCCAAAAGTGTCGGTGTTTGAAGGGTTTTTTTGGTCAAAGATAGCTCAAACCTAGGGTATTACAATTGCACACAGTGCCAACAGACCTTGGAGATGATTAAGGCATCTAATAGATTATTTAATTCCATTTGAATGAGTGGTTTAAGGGTCGAGTGTATCTTCCTCAAATTTTGTTGGAATGGTTGACATGTCTTCTTTGATCGGAATCATATGTTGGATAATGTCGGTGTCATAAGTTTTTAAGTATTCATACACCCATGCAAATACATCATGATACCTATTGAACAACTGCTTGAAAGTATGATTCTCTTCCTCTTAACAACAAGTGCCCAAATTGATGTACTTGGGTTGTTAGTAGTTTCCTAGGTTGACCAAAAAATGCATTCTAGTTGAACTGTTGGTGTTTGGATTTGTGGGCCTTCTAAACTTAGTCTGTAAGTCAAATAGCCTTTCATGTGATAGTAGATTCTTTGGTATGCAATTGGGTTTTACCTTGACTTCTTCGCCTTGATATATTTGAATATCTTGCACATGAGTTTCATCATCTATTATATATTCTTGGAAAACAACAAAGCTAGTAAGGAGTTGATGATTTGAGTATCATTATTGAATACCCTCCAGTTTGTGACATTATTCGGTATGGAAAGAATGAACATGATTTACACATAAAAAGCATTGTTAAGAGGTGTACATTTAGATGTTGTGTTCTCCAAAATGTATGTGGAAACATTATGGCAATGAGTTATAGATTCAATATTAAAAGCTTTGAAAGAATAAAGTAAATTACATACCTCTTGTTGTAGGACATAGGTGTCTACAACCAGAGGAAGTGCAAAGTGGATCCAAAATAGTAGCAACACAACATCTAGATATCATTTACCAACTTAAACCTACTTCGCACAGTTATATATCAGATCTAACACAATGATGCGATAACATAATAACAAAAGGCAAAAGAACACAACATCAATCCCACAGAACAACAAGATATACGTGGTTCACCCTCTCCCTAGGGCTACATCCACATAACTGTGTTTCTTGATATTATATAAAATATATAGTTCTATCTGCGCTCTTGGCTTGTAGATCTCTCTCTCCTCTCTATCTTCCTCTCCCTTCCCTAGGCACCCAACTATAGGGTTGATCTTCGCACCCAGCTGAAGATCTTACAATACCATAAGGCTCTTACTCTCAACGCTTCTCTCTCTCTAAAAAATAATCACTCTATCAACAATCACAACAACAAAAAATCACACTGAATCCCTCAAGGAACCCTTCCCAGGTCCTCTAGACCTTTATTTATACATTACAATATCTCTCGGACATCCTTAGGTCAAAACCTAGGTGTCAAAACCCTAAATACCAAAACCCTAGGTGTTTAAAACCCTAGGTCAACTTGACCCACATTTTTCGGGCTTCACCAACCTGTCTTTCCTTATTTCCCACGAGGTTCTCCAAAGCATCTATTGGTGGTTTTTTTTCGCTTGTTGAGTTTTCCACGATCCATCTTCCTTGTTGATATGCTCTCCTCGATATTCTCATCCAACGGTTCGTTTTCCCTTACTTTGCTCCTTCTTTTTTTCTTCTTTAACCACTTCGACCTGATCTTAATTAATATGCCTTCCACGTAGTTCACACTTCATATTTTCCTCCATAATCTCCACTTTATTCCATAACCAAGGGCCAACAGGCCCCCAACACTCACCTGTGACTCGTCCCAAGGAATTGTAGATATGAATCTTCTGTTTCACTTTGACTTTAGAATACGTAGTGCAACCTGTTCTTTCTGCTCAGTTCCTCCCCATTGTGTGTAGATTGCCTTTTTTGTGTCTAGTACCTAGTTTCAAATACACCTGGTACCTAGACCCTTCTTCTTTTGATTCTACCAAGAGCTGCGAGGAAATTGGTTGTCATAGTACAATTTCAACCGGATCCCATTCACCAAACCTTCCTTCCATTCTCCATTCAAAGTATTCAACTGCACAACTCCTCCTTCTATAACATAGGCCACCTCATATGGCCCCAACCAATGTGTCCTGAACTTCCCTGGATGCTTCATGAATTTGTTGTCATATACCAATACCATATCTCCTTGCTTAAAGGATTTCTTCTTGATGTGTCTGTCATGGTAAGCCTTCTCTCATTCCTTCTATACATGTTGATGGGATCCTACAATAAATATGTCTTCCTCTATCTCTACCAACTGCTCAAGTCTGTTTTGCACAGCACAAGTGTCATCCATATTTGTGAATGCTACAATTCTCAAGCTAGGAACTAAATATTCCATAGGTACTACTGCTTCTATACCATAAACCAATTTAAATGGAGTCTGCATTGTTAGCTTCTTACAAGTGGTTCTATAGGCCCATAACACCGCTAGTACTCGCAAATCCCAATCATCTTTGTTCACACTGCAAATCTTTGTCAGCACGGTCTCCAAGATCTTGTTGAAATATTCAACTGTACCATTCACTTGTTGGTGGTATGGAGTGCTCTTCTGGTGATGAACTTCAAATTCCCGAGTCAAGGCTTTGATAGTCTTATTAATAAAATGTGTACCTTGGTCACTCATAAGGATCTTTGGGCACCCAAACCTGGTTATGATATCATCAAATATGAATCGCACAGTTGTAGTTGCACTATAGTCCTTAACTTCTCTTGCCCATGCCCATCTGGTCAAATATTATGTCACAATAATGATGTATCGAGCTTCTGTGCACTTTCCTAGTGGGTTGATAGGTCCCACGAAATCAATGGTCCATTTCTCAAATTCCCGTGAGGTCAACTAAGGGGCTAAAGGTATCTCATCTCTTCTGGAAGGTTTCCCAACTCTTTGGCATACATCACAGGCTCTGTAGTATTCTTTAGCATCTCTGTGTAAAGTGGGCCACCAGAGGCCAGCTCCCAGAACCTTCTGCAATGTTGTTTTTCTTGCATAGTGTCATCTTGCGATGCCTTCATGTGATTCTGCCAAAATCAATGGTCTTTCTGCCTCCATAACACATCTCCTCAAGATCTCATTAGGTCCCATCTTATATAGTTGTCCAGCTATAAGTGAAAAATCTGCAGTGTGAACTACTAACTGTTTCTTCTAAATGATTGTATATTCATGAGGTGTCATTCCTGTAGACAGGAACTGAGCTATCTCGACGAAGTGATCATCAACCTTCCTGATGGCCAAAAACTATGCATCTGGTAGTGTATCCTCTAAACTAGTAGGTTCCTCTCCATGTTCCAACCTATATAAGTGGTCAAGTCCCTTGCTCATTCTCCCTGGCTTGACCACAATTTCAAAATCATATTCTTGGAATAGCAGTAGCCATTTTCATATCCTTCCCCCCAACACTAGCTTGTTGACTAGGTATTTCAACACAGAGTGAAACCAATGGTTCGAGGTTGAAGGCTCAGTGGTGGGTCTACTGTCTCTTGATCATCTATCGCACTACTGGGTAAAAGGGTCACCTGTGTTACCTGATTAGTCAATTCCCACTTCAACGTCTTCAACGTCAACTTACGCTTCCCCATCTGATCATTATGCATCGACGTAGCATTCTTCTCCTTCCCATCCGCAGGTTTACGACGCGTTTGACGCTTCCCCTTCAATTGATTTTCAACATCCAGTAGTGAACATCTTAAAGTGTCCTCCCAACAAGTAGTAAATAAATGTCTACATCGCATACACCATGGCTAAACCTTCTCTCTCAGTGGTAATGTAATGTATCTCAGTTGTTGAGAGCTTCCTGCTAGCAAAGGCTAATGGATGGTCAATATCTCCCGCTCATGTTTGCACGAGCACTGCTCCCAATGCAATAGATGATGCATCAACATGCACATGAAATTCCTTACTCCAATCTAGGAAAACCAGAATAGGCGCAGTAACCATTTTTTGTTTCAGTGTGTCGAAGCTTTGCTGGCATTCTTCTGTCCATTGAAATTGACAATCTTTCTTAAAAAGATTCTCCATGGGTGTTGTAATCTGTTCATATCCCTTAATGAACTTTCTGTAGTATCCAGTATGTCCCAGTGCAATGCACAACTATCGTACTGAAGTAGGAGGGGGTAGATCAACAATAATGGCAATCTTGGATGGATCTACCAACAACCCCTGCTTACACACAATATGTCCTAACAACACTCCAAAGGGTGAAAAGAAGATGCATTTCTTCAGGTCCAGGGCAATCTGACATTTCCTACACTTATCCAACATTAGTCTTAAACATTCAATATGACTTTGAAATAAGCTAAAAATAGTCCAATCATCAAAATATGCTTCCATAAATTTATGTAGAAACTCCTTGAATGCTTCGACCACCACCCTATAAAAGATGGTTGGTGCATTCTTAAATCCAAAAGGAATCACTGTGTACTAGTAGGATCCCCATTTTGTTGCAAATGTGGTCTTATGGAGATCTTCCTTGGCAATCCTGATCTGGTGATAACCCAAAATTTCATCTGTGAAGGAGTCGACTTCCTGTCCTCCCACATTATCTAACACTTATTCTGTAAATAGTGTAGGGAATGGGTCATGTAAACATGCATCATTCAGTTTCCTTGGGTCTACATAGATTATGATCTCTCCTGTCTTCTTGTCTTGAACCACCATAGGGATAATCCATTCTAACTCTTCAACAGGTTCTATGATTCCTACTTCCAACATTCTGGCTAATTCAATATTAACTTTATGCTTATATTTGGGATTCAATCTGTAGGGTCTCTGTTTGACTGGCCTTACATTTGGTTTCAAGGGGATATTCATTTCTCCCATGGGCCCTTTAATTCCCTTCATGTCAGTGAACTTGGCTGGAAACAAGTTCTGATATTCATGCAGTAATTTTGTGATCTTATCGATAGTGGCATCATCCCAATAATCTCCAACGTTGGCTAGCTTAGATGCTTGCTCTGTCCCAATATTGACTATCTTGATTTTAATTGTTTTTCCAATAAAAGATAGTTCAACTCCTGGTCCTTCTATGTCTCCCTGTCCTTCTATTTCTGTGATGTTCACATTCCTAGGGTCATCGTTTTCATCAACATTGATATTGTAACATCCTTGCAATTTCTGAAGAGGTGTAGTCCATTCATCCTCATCTTGCTCCAGAGGGAGGTTAGGTGCCTCCTAAAATACTTTTTGTCTGAAAACTTGTAAAGCTTGATCTACCGTAGGGTACTGACTTTCAAATAAAAATGTAGCTACAAAATTTTGAGTCATATCGTGCCAATCTGCAATGGTGAGGCGTAGTTCCGCTTGAAGGTACTAGTTGATGGGCGTTGTGTCCAAAGTGTTAATGAATTTATGCATCCACTGCTCTTGAGGAATGTTGCTCCAGGCTTCCTCACAACTTCTCACATGGTCTCTCAAACAACATTGACCTGTGTATCCAACTTTGTACCCTTCTACTTGATCTAAGAATCGCACTGTCATCAAAGTGTGACATTGCACCCAATCCACAATGTTCTTCTTGTGCACTCCCCACCATCTTGTTGGCATTGCTTTCAAGGCCTCATCTAGTGCCAACAGTCTCTATTGTACTGGTACAATTTCTCCAAATTCCAGTAAGAATGTTTCTAAATGGTTTAAACCATCAAATGTGGGCAAATTACTTACTTCTGTGCCAATCCAGTGAACATCTCTAGTCAATCGAGCACATCTCCGCGCAGAAACTTCATACATTTTGTTCTTCCAGTTCTCTAGTGCTTCTTCTGAATCTGATGAACATGCGTTGTCACTTTGCCAACTTAAATTCCCAACTGTTGTAGGATTAATGTAATTCTACTGTCTTGCTGTCAATTTGTATATATTCTCTAGCTCGTATGTGCGATATTCTTATTTGATGGGCTCTGTGTATCTGCAACCTTCATCAGAATCCAGAGGTGAAATGACCCTAAGGCCATCACCTTCAAATGCCATTCTTATTTTCTTTAAGACAACAATAGTAGAATTATTGAAAGCCCAATCAATTCCTAACAGCGCAGGATAAGGATAGTTGTCATCAATTATCTCAATTACTTTGAAGTATACAAACATTCTGACCCCATCCTCCAGTCTTCCAAAGGGGCTTACTTCATGTTGATTAGACATCCTAATCCCGATAGGAGAATAAATCAACTTAGGTTTTCCCATCATTTCCCAGGTCTGCTTCATCATGACATTGACTTTTGACCCTAAGTCGAGGACCACATAATCTATATCATAATATCCAATATGAGAATTCAGGTGCAGTTTCTTATTTGTCCTTATCTTTTTAGATACTTGATGTACTGCTCTACTTAGTAAGGGATCTACCTTTCCTAGCTCATAATGTCTAATCAAATTTTGTATCTCTTTTACAACTCTTTCATCCTTTATCAAATTAATGCAAGTACATCAGAATTCCATAAGTTTGCTTACCTCTTTTCCTTCTTTGGGTGAAGTAGACTGATCAAATGGCAGAGGCATTCTGCATTCTCTTACTTCTGGTTAGGCCTTTGATGAAGAAGCATGATCTCTCCTAAATTATTTTCTTGCCTCCTCAAATGTATGCTTCTCTCTATTTGGATAAAACTCTTGTGTCTTCTCTACAACTTTTCTGACCCTTGATTCTTCTGTAGTCTTTCCTGGGGTCACTCTATCTTCTCCTATAGAAATGCCTCCTCTAGTGATACTAGCGACTCTAGGATCCACTCTGCGAGGTTCTGCTGAAATTAGTTGTACTTGCTAGTTTCCTCCTCGTCTCTCCTGAAGTTTGGATAACAACGCGAGACAATCTTCTATGACATGATCAAATGAGTTGCAGTAACTGCAAGTGGTACATGGGTTCTGATAGTCCCTTGCTAGGTGACCTGGTTGTGCACAGTTATAACAAATGATCTAACCTCGACCTCGACCCATGCCTCCTCCTTGTCCTCTTCCTTTGAATCCACCGCGAGGGTTGAAGTTCCCTCTTCGTGGGGAATTAAACTGCATAGTTTTTTCCTCTTGTTGCATCTTTCCTTGAATCCTCTTTGTATCTCTTGAACTTTCATGCAAGAGATCATAAGCTCTACAGTCTTTATCATCATGATCCATAGATTTACAGAATGTGCAATAAATATTTGTAGGTGTCTGAACATATTTTTGCATGTAATAGCATTCACCAGGGCAATGTCTATTTCTACATACCTCGCACTACAGTAGAGTAACCTACTTTAGAGGGCTCGGAGATCCAAAAGCCAAGTATTCATGGAATAGGGGACAATGCTCCTTATCGTGACCTTCTGAATTGCATCTGATACACCAAATGTCCTCTCTTTTATCTTTTCCCTTATCTTTCTTCATATTTTCAACCTGTAGAGATAAGCAAGTTAGCTGACTCAATATTTGAATCATACCTAAGTCAGATTATTCCATAGGAGTTGAATCTAGTTTCATGGCGATCTCCAACATCTTAGCCTGTGAAGCAATCTTATGTTGCATCAGAGGGACTCTGATATGTGGTAGGACGGAAGCAATGAACCATTCCTTGTTCTTCACATCTGGGATCTGAAAACTCAACCAACCTGTTAAGGTTTTAAACCTCAATCAAACTCCCAAACAGGTTCAACTACTTTCTGCTTGATTTCTTTCAGCTCTGTAATGCACTGTGACTCCGATTTGGGTTTCTCGAATTCAACAATCAACACAGTCTTAATGAAATTCAATGGTTTCGGCTATGCAACTCCTTGGACGAATTTCATGTACCTTCTTAGTGCGCGGTCTCTTAGGGTAGTACTAAAATGAGCTCTCTTAATAGCTTTGTTGGTGACATGCTTAATACTCCACACAACTTCGCATAGAAACCAGTTTTGATCAGGATCTTTAGATCCATCTCCCCTAAAGGTGGGTAACCTCATCTCATGTGCCATAGATCTTCCTAGGTTTCTTAACTGAGTATGTATTGAACCGCTTGTAATAGTACTCTGAGTGCTCTGATAACTCTAACTACTTTGGTTACTTAACGCTGCTAAAAAAATAGGAGGAGTAATAGTACTTACTTCGACAGTCAGCGCAGTTCCTGAAGTTTCTAATTCTTCTCGGCGAGGTTCTTCAGTCTTCCCTTCCTCTGCCCGAGCGAAATTTGAATGTTCCTCGTTCAGTAACTCTTCTTCTTCTCCACTATAGAACCCTTATTCATGTGTTAGTGGTTTGTGATTCTGCTGAAACAAGTTCACCAGAGTAACTTCTCTGAAGGTTCTCCCATTGCGTGTATGTCCAACCTCTATGTCATTGTCGTTTTCTGAAGTCTTGAAAATTATCTTTTCAATCTGACCCACTACTGTATCTTCAAGATGTTCTTCTCATGTAATAACATCTCGATCTTCAATTTCAAAAAGTGTAAAAAGTTTCCTCTCGTCCCCTTAAAGAAATGTCTCTTTGCTTGGATATATGACTCTACCCTGTCAATAGAAAACTCGGTGATGTACCCTTCAATGGTGTTATCAAACCAGTGATCTACTACTCTTGACATAATGTTATCAACTCTCTTGACCCTCTTGATCAACATCGACATCCAAACCATAGGTGGTCTAGATCTGATCTCAAACTGGGTAGCTGCTAATCTAGCTAACCACTCGTATAGCTCCTTATGAATTCCTCCAAAGAAAATCTCGTGTATATTGGTAAAGATATACTTTCCCAACCAATCTTCTATGCTAAGATTAAGGTTCTCATTCCGGTCTTCTGCGAAGTCCTTTTCTTGTTCTTCTATCCACTTCTGAATATTTGTCTTCAATGGGAACCACCTTGACATTCCCTCAAGAAGATCATGGTCCCAACAAAAGAACCATTTGTTGGCACAGGGGCAGACCCAAGGTTCATCTCTAACAGTGCACCAACAAGCCCTAACTGCTGGCCCTTTCGGCAACACCTGCGAAGCAGATGCAGTCTCACCCAAAGTATCAATAGGGGGTTGCAGGAAAAAGGCGTCTACAACCAGAGGAAGTGCAAAGTGGATCCAAAACAGTAGCAACACAACATCTAGATATCATTTACCAACTTAAACCTACTTCGCACAGTTATATCTCAGATCTAACACAATGATGAAATAAAAAAATAACAAAAGGCAAAAGAACAAAACATCAATCCCATAGAACAACAAGATATACGTGGTTCACCCTCTCCCTATGGATACGTCCACAGAACTGTGTTTCTTGATATTATATAAAACATAAAGTTCTATCTGTGCTCTTGGCTTGCAAATCTCTCTCTCCTTCTCTCTTTCTTCCTCTCCCTTCCCTGCACACCCATCTGCAGGGCTGATCTTCGCACCTAGTTGAAGATCTTACAATACCAGAAGGCTCTCACTCTCAACACTTCTCTCTCTCTCTCTCAACAATAATCACTCTATCAACAATCGCAACAACAACAACTCACACTGAATCCCCCAACAAAACCTTCCTAGGTTCTATAGACCTTTATTATAAATTACAATAGCTATCGAACATCCTTAGGTCAAAACCTAGGTGTCAAAACCCTAAATACCAAAACCCTAGGTCAATTCGACCCACGTTTTCCGGGCTTCACAATCCTGTCTTTCCTTCTTTCCCACGAGGTGCTCCAAAGCATCTATTAGTGGATTTTTATGCTTATTGAATTGTCCACGATCCATATTCCTTATTGATCTGTTCTCCTCGATATTCTCATCCAACAGTTCGTTTTCCCTTACTTCACTCTTCTTTTTTGTTTTTTAACCACTTCGACCTAATCTCAGTCAATATGCCTTCTGCGCAGTTCACACTTCATCTTTTCCTCTGTAATCTTCGCTTTCTTCCATAACCAAGGGCCAACATGCACATATGTTATACATGGAGATGTTGTATTTGGTTTTTTTCATGTCTTCAATAACACTATACTCTAAAGCATGTGTTTCTAGTTTGTTTGTTGTTGTGTTTTGCTATGGAATTTTAGCTTTTTTGGTGGCTATTGGATTGTTGGGCTTAGTGTTGTTAGCAGTTGGGTTAGGCATACCATATTTGTTGTTATTGGATGAAACAACTACGTTATACTTCTCACTAGCAGTGGTTGGAGATGGGGTGCTTGGTATTGAAGTTGTGACAGGGGGGGATTTTCCTGAGAGGGATGTTGGTTTTCGAGAAATAAGAAGTGTTTGGGACAACACTTTGTTGCATATATTGTAGTCTATGGGGGAAGTTATTATAACATGTGTATCTCCAATAAAAAATTATTCAATTTTCTCGTCCTCTGAATCAATACACCAATCCTACAAGGACATATAAGACTCTTGAGGGGTTTCCTTGGTAGTCGACTCACCTCCAACTTTAGTGGGTTGTTCATCATTTAAACTTTGTTGATGTAGAATTTGATCGATAACAGAGGTCATTGAGTTGACCCATTGGGGTTAGTTTTTTCCAGAGTGATTATGTTGGTGATATGAGCAGAAGTTGTCACTACTGAAGGTATCTATATTCAACGTGAGATGTGGCACTTCAAGTGGTTTGTGTTGGTTGTAATTCCTCTTGAAGAATGAGAAAAATGGTTTATTTTTTAAAGGTCCTTCTATAGAGTTCTTCTTAAGATCGACAAATTCATTGGACAAATTCTTAACTAACTTGAACATGCTATCGATATATTTTGGTTCCTTCCTAGTGGGTTTTGTCAACAAAAAATGTTGTTTTCTAGCTAACTTGGTTTCTGTGGAATATGGGCGGCTATTGTAAGAGGACAAATCTTTCTCAACAGTTTCAACTTCTTCAAAATTACAAGCCAATGTGTCCTTACAAGCCTGTTTAACATACATTCCCATAGAAGGAATTACGGTTGAAGTGTAGCATTCAATGGCTAAGGACTACAAAGGTGCATTTTCAGCAATGAATTTAGTGAGGATCGTAATAAAACATTGATTGAAGTCCTTCACCTTTTCCCCTTTTTTCATTTTTATGGCCCCTAATTCTTTGTATAAGGTAGCAGTGGTTTTTCATTCCCCAAATTTTCCAATAAAAACCTTTTCAAAATATTCCCAATTGGTTATGGAGCTAGGTGGAAGATTAAAATTCCGGGTGGAAGATCTACCTGCAAAGGTGTAAGAAAAAAGACTACAAACCACATCTTCAAGTCGAAAATAGAGTAGGATTATAGCTAAAAAGAAGTTTTTAACATGATCCTCAAGTGAACCAAGTTTGTCTATATCAAACTTTGGAAGGAGCTTTTTTGGTTTTTTGGGCATCTCATGTAATGGCTCTTCCAAGTTCATAGCACCTTTAGACAATCGTGGCAGGGTTACTACCCTTCGTTCTTGGTGTTCACCCATGATCTATTCGATATTGAATTCTATTTTTTCACCGCTAAAGTGATGTTTTGTTTCAGGAGGAGTAGGAGGAAATTGATTTAAGGGTACATGTATGTCTTGGAGAGCAGTTTCAATTAAATATTCAACAGAGTAACCCAAAATATTTGGGTGTTTTTTTGTTCATCTGACGTGGGTAGTTCTTATTCTAAGTAGTTATTAGGTTGTGGGTAACTTACCAAGTTGTTTAGCATAGGCCCAAGTGATACGATCAGTGTAAGTAAATTCCTTATGGGATACAGGAAACCAAGTTTCTATATGGGTTTCGAGACTTCCATTGGCACTTTCGAATGTAGGATTTGTGTCTTCAAAGGTAACCACCTATTCTGGATTGGTATTAGGGAAAAGGGTTATGCCATGAATGTTTTCAGAGGATTGGTCGTGATTATGTAGTGCATTTATGTAAGCCATACAATTTTAGGCCCTCCTTCTAGTGCCAATTCTATTGACGAGGATGAATTTCTCAGAAACACTAAGGGGTACTCCCCAATACAAAGTCTGAATTAGACTATTCACAGTTTGGTTCAGGAGATCCATCCAGATTCTATCCTTGTTTCCATTACTGGTTATGAGGGTGAATATGGATGGTTATGCAATGCAAATGTGTAGATGAAGACTATGTATGAAAGAAATCTAATCTACTTATACTCTCTCCTATCATATCCTACCTAGGAGCGAGATGTTGTAACCAAATGAGTTGTATTGAAACTAAAATTTGTTGGGAAATTCACTCAGATAGTTGTAATGAAGGTGCAAATTTAGAAACACATGCATGCAAAATATATAGCCAAAAAAGTATAAACTATATTTTCCACATACATCATGACTCATATGCTCAAGACATATAAAATATAAGGAGGAATAACAAAACTGAAAAAATGATATAGATTGCATTAGATTAGTCTACAAGCAAACATATCCTTACCGCCCATGTGAACAACATACATTCCTCCTGAAATAGTTCACAACAAAACAACAACACATGCAAGTTATTCTCTCTTTCATAAAATTGGCCCTGAGGGCTTCTCAATATTCATTAACCAAGTATTTTCTCCAAAAAGAGAGTGTATACAAAGCTTGAAGAACCCCCTCCAAATGAGTCGCTTCCATTATTTACACAATTATTCCTAACCGATGAAGGTGATTTCTAGTATTCCTAAAGGAGAAGTTACAAACATGTTTACCTAGTGAGGACAAAGTTGACGATGGTTGGAAAAGAAAAAATAGACTATAGTAAATAGAAATTTCGAATTGCTATTTTGTCTCATTTGTGGATTCTTATCCCTTATGTATGTTTTCCAAATTTCCAGTTGACCATACAATGTTGAGATCCAGCGGAATGTTAATTCCTCAAGGGAAGTAGTGTGCATGGCTATATGGTCATCAAGAATTTGCATATCCTAAATGGGAGTTTGAGTCTACAAATCTGCAACAACCAAAGTATGACATAAACAACCCTAACAAACAGTCTCCCGAAAACCAGTCCAAGACATAGGAAAAGAAGGGTCATGGGAAGACAAAGAAGGACATCGAAAAATGGTGCGAGTTCGACAAAAGCCTCTGGCACAACACCGATGAATGTCGCTCAAAATAGTCATTGGTGGTTGAGATCAAAGACAAAGAGCCAAGCCCTGATTCAGAATCTGATTTTGAAAATAATGGTAAAGGACAAATCATTGACGTGGACCCCACTGCTATTGTCACGACCGCAACAATTCAACCAGAAGAACCAACAGATCCTGAAGAGGGGGAGCACCTATTTCATTCACAGATGTGGATGAAGGGGAGCCCGCTGCATTTTATTGTTGATAGCGGAAGCCAGAAGAACCTCATCTCAGCATAGGTCATCAAACAGTTGGGATTGTCAAAAAAACCATGCCCACAACCATACAACATCGGGTGGCTTCGCTAAGGATGAGATCTCCATGTTAGCCAATAGTGTCGATTATCATACGACATCCAACCCTTCGAGGATGAGGTATTATGTGATGTTTCCCCATTGTATGTCTGTGATGTGCTCTTGGGCCAACCATATATGTGGAGACGCCATGTTGTTTATGAGTCTCGACCCTATAGTGTCATTGTTACTTTGGGGGGTCATCTCTACAGAATACCAGAGGTAGTTCTGATTACTGTTCCACCTAAAAAGTGTCGCAAGGTAGTATCTCATATTGCAAAATTCAACTTCTTCACAATCTGTTCAAAAGGAGAACAAAAGGACACTGCACCCACTACAACCTTGCCCCAAGCACCTTCTATCCAACAGAAGAAGGTCGAAAAGGTTGAAACAAAGAAAAAATATTCCTTCTGCACACCATCCTCTCATGTATATCGACTTGTTGAATAGCCTCAACCTCAAAAGGTTCATGACAAACTTCCACAAACTAAGCAGCGCGATGTCTCCAGCAAGACAAGCAGCTTACCAAGATGCAGATACAACAAACGCTTTTCCCTCTCCCCCGGGAACTCAACGCGATGGATACCATTGCTTCCTAAGGAGGGAGGATTGATCCAGGTGGATATCGGTGGCCACCCACCTTTTCCAACTGGCTCAAAACAATTTTCTGGCAGTTTTGGCAATTTACTATTTTTAGTAGGTTTTAACTTCCGAGGCCATTTTGAGGGCCTAAATGAAGGTGTTTTGAGATAAAGGTTCTCAATGATATAAAAAGGCATGATTGATCCCCCACAATGAATATCCTCGACCATACCTTTCCAACGAGCTATTATACGCCTAAAACGGAGATCATATGCAAAAGTTACGACCTCGAGAAGTTGATGTACTAACTTACCTAAATGGGGCCCACATGACTTTTGGCGCTTCATCTCCTAGCGTTAGGTTTTTGGATGTCTATGGTTTTTGACATTCATGTTTATTGTAAAAAGGCCTTCAGAGCCTCATTGTAATCATCTTCTTGCGAATGCGAGTAGCCGTCTCATCTCTTCTCTGAGATAAGATGCCACCATTCTATCGAGTCTTTCACTTGTATTTTACAATCTCTGTACATTTATTTCATTAATAGAAATCATGTATTACTGTATATATATGTTTATGGTTGCATCTCTGATATATTTATGTTATATCATTGAATATCTGTGATATCTCTGTGCATTTCTTTATTATAGCTCCGTTCTCATTTCGTGCCGAAAATAATCCGGATTAGTGGTATTAGAGCAGGATACTCTTAATCGTTTTCTCAGTGCATGTCCCCGACGAGGTTTGAGTATAGAAAATTGGGTCTCAATCTTGTCTCTCTTGAAGACAATCTCTCTCGCACACCCAAGAAACCCTCAATGCTGGAAGAAAAGAAAAACGACGGAGCAAACGATCCTATCAATCTGTTGCTTGAGCAAGCTCTCATACGACAGAGGGACGAAATGATGGAGAATTTTTCCCACATCCTTCAACGCCTGCCGATAGCATCAGGTGCATCTTCATCAAGTGACCACTTTGGAGGCAAAATTCAGCTTCTTCACAATCTGTTTAAAAGGAGAACAAAAGGACACTGCACCCACTACAGACTTGCCCCAAGCACCTTCTATCCAACAGAAGCAGGTAAAAAAGGTTGCAAAAAAGAGCAAAGATTCCTGTTGTACACCATCCTCTCATGTATCTCGACTTGTTGAATATCCTCAACCTCAAAAGGTTCGCGATAGACTTCCACAAACTGAGTAGCGCGACGTCTCCAGAAAGACAAGTAGCTCACCAAGATGCAGATTCAACAAACACTTTTTCCTCTCCCCCGGGAACTCAACGCAATGGAGACCATTGCTTCCTAAGGAGGGAGGATTGATCCGGGTGGATATTGGTGGCCACCCACCTTTTCCAACTGGCTCAAAACAATTTTCTGGCAATTTTGGCAATTTACTATTTTTAGCAGGTTTTAACTTCTGGGGCCATTTTGAGGGCCTAAATGAAGGATTTTCGATATCGAGGTTCTCAATGATATTCAAAGGAATTATTTAACCCCCAAAAGTAATCTCCTCGACGATACCTTTCCAATGAGCTATTATACGCCTAAAACAGAGATCGTATGCAAAAGTTACGACCCCGGAAAGTTGATGTACTAACTTACCCAAACGGGGCCCACATGACTTTTGGTGCTTCATCTCCTAGGGTTAGGTTTTTGGATGTCTAGGGTTTTTGGCATTCTTGTTTATTGTAAAAATGCCTTGAGAGCCTCATTGTAATCATCTTCTTGTGAATGTGAGTAGCCGTCACATCTCTTCTCAAAGATAAGCTGCCACCATTCTATTGAGTCTTTCACTTTGTATTTTACAGTCTCTGTACATTTATTTCATGAATAGAAATCATGTATTACTGTATATCTATGTTTATGGTTGCATCTCTGATATATTTGTGTTATATTATTGAATATCTGCGATATCTCCGTGCATTTCTTTATTATAGCTCCGTTATCATTTCATGCTGAAAATAATCTGGATCAATGGTATTAGAGCAGGCTGCTCTTGATCGTTTTTTCAGTGCATGTCCCCGACGAGGTCCAAGTATAACAAGTTGGGTCTCAAGATTTTCTCTCTTGAAGACAATCTCTCTCGCACACCCAAGAAACCCTTAATGGTGGAAGAAAAGAAAAACGACGGAGTAGATGATCCTATCAATCTATTGCTTATGCAAGCTCTCACGTGACAGAGGGACGAAATGATGGAGAATTTTTCCCACACCCTTCAATGCCTGCCGATAGGATCAAGTGCATATTAATCAAGTGGCCACTTTGGAGACACCTCGCCTTTCAAGGTACAAGTTAATTTTGATATTCTTGTATTTGAAGGACAGATAGATGCAGAAGCCCTAGAAAAATGGTTAACTCTGCTAGAAGGTTATTTCTCTGTTCACAATTTTTCCGACAAAGNTTTTCCGACAAAGAAAATATCACTTTCGCACTCCTTAAAGCTCTCCCTCATGTCAAACATTGGTGGGAAACTTACTGGGAGCAAAGTTCCACAGAGGAGTCTGGAATATATGGGGTCAATCCCACTTGGGATGTTTTTGTGGATGTGGTAAAGGAACAGTATTACCCTGTTGGCAAGTATGAGGACCAGTACATGAGATGGACTACACTGCGGAAAGAGAGGGACCAAGAAGTTCTGAAGTTCACCAATACCTTCCATACCTTGCGCACCAAGCTGGGTATCAAAGAATCCGAGTGACATTTGGTTCTGAAATACTGTGGGGCTCTACACAAATACATCCAGACTGAAATGGATTTTCTGGACATCTCATCACTCGGTGCTACTTATCGATATGTTGTTAAAATTGAGAAGAAATTTAAGCACCAGAACAAATGGTAGTTCGGGTCTACAAATCCGCAACAACCAAAGTATGACAAAGACAACCCTTAGTAACAAACAATCTCCCGAAAACCGGTCCAAGACATAGGAAAAGAAGGGTCATGGGAAGACAAAGAAGGACACCGAAAAATGGTGTGAGTTCCACAAAAGCCCCTGGCACAACATCGATGAATGTCAATCAAAATAGTCATTGGTGGCCGAGATCAAAGACAAAACGCCAAACCCTGATTCAAAATCTGATTATGAAAATAATGGTAAAGGACAGATCATTGACATGGACCCCACTGCTATTGTCACGACCGCAACAATTCAACCAGAAGAACCAACAGATCCTTAAGAGGGGGAGCTCCTTTTTCATTCACAGATGTGGGTGAAGGGGACCTCGTTGCATTTTATTGTTGATAGCAGAAGAAAGAAGAACCTCATCTTAGCAGAGGTTGTCAAACAGTTTGGATTGTCGACAACATCACACCCACAACCATACAAAATCGGGTGGCTTCACCAAGGACGAGATCTCCGTGTCAACCAACAGTGTCGATTATCATATGACATCCAACCCTTCAAGGATGAGGTATTATGTGATTTTGCCCCATTGGATGTCTGTGATGTACTCTTGGGCCAACCATATATGTGGAGACGCCATGTTGTTTATGAGTCTCGACCCCGTTGTGTCATTGTTACTTTGTGGGGTCATCTCTACAAAATACCAGAGTTAGTTCCGACTACTGTTCCACCTAAAAAGTGTCGCAAGGTAGTATCTCATACTGCAAAATTCAGATTCTTCACAATCTGTTTAAAAGGAGAACAAAAGGACACTGCACCCACTACAACCTTGCCCCAAGCACCTTCTATCCAACAGAAGCAGGTTGATAAGATTGCAGCAAAGTGAAAAGATTACTTATGCACACCATCCTCTCATGTATCTTGACTTGTTGAACAACCTCAACCTCAAAAGGTTCGTGATAGACTTCCACAAACTGAGCAGTACGACGTCTTCAGCAAGAAAAGCAACTCACCAAGCTGCAGATTCAACAAACACTTTTCCCTCTCCCCTGGGAACTCAACGCAATGGATACCATTGCTTCCTAAGGAGGCAGGATTGATCTAGGTGGATATCGGTGGCCACCCACCTTTTCCAACTGGCTCAAAATAGTTTTCTGACCATTTTGGCAATTTACTATTTTTAGCAAGTTTTAACTTCTGGGGCCATTTCGAGGGCCTAAATGAAGTTTTTTCAAGATAGAGGTTCTCAATGATAGTCAAAAACATGATTGAGCCCCCAAAATTAATCTCCTCGATGATACCTTTCCAACGAGCTATTATACGCCTAAAACGAAGATCGTATGCAAAGGTTACGACCCCAGGAAGTTGATGTACTAACTTACCCAAACGGGGCCCACATGACTTTTGGCGCTTCATCTCCTAGGGTTAGGTTTTTGGATGTCTAGGGTATTTGGCATTCCTGTTTATTGTAAAAATGCCTTCAGAGCCTCATTGTAATCATCTTATTGCGAATGCGAGTATCAGTCACATCTCTTCTTAGAGATAAGCTGCCACCATTCTATCGAGTCTTTCACTCTGTATTTTACAGTCTCTGTACATTTATTTCATTAATAGAAATCGTCTATTACTGTATATATGTGTTTATGGTTGCATCTCTGATATATTTCTATCATATTATTGAATATTTGCGATATCTTTGTGCATTTCTTTATTATAGCTCCGTTCTCATTTCGTGCCAAAAATAATCCGGATCAGTGGTATCAGAGCAGGCTTCTCTTGATCGTTTTTTCAATGCATGTCCCCGACAAGGTCCGAGTATAGCAAGTTGGGTCTCAAGCTTGTCTCTCTTGATGACAATCACTCTCGCACACCCAAGAAACCCTTGATGGTGGAAGAAAATAAAAACGACGGAGCAGACGATCCTATCAATCTGTTGCTTGAGCAAGCTCTCACGCAACAGAGGGACAAAATGATGGAGAATTTTTGCCCACATCCTTCAATGCCTGTCGATAGCATCAGGTGCATATTCATCAAGCAACCACTTTGGAGGCACCTCACCTTTCAAGGTACAAGTTAATTTTGATATTCCTGTATTTGAAGGATATATAGATGCAAAAGCCTTAGAAAAATGGTTAACTTTGCTAGAAGGTTATTTCCCCGTTCACAATTTTTTCGACAAAGAAAAGATCACCTTCGCACTCCTTAAATATCTCCCTCATGTCAAACATTGGTGGGAAACTTACTGGGAGCAAAGTTCCACAGAGGAGTCTGGAATATATGGGGCCGATCCCACTTGGGATTTTTTTGTGGATGCGGTAAAGGAACAGTATTACCCTGTTGGAAACTATGAG
>SNQJ01S0054499.1:91364-112421 GCA_010110895.2 Picea sitchensis | reverse complement strand
GTTGATTCACTTTCAGTAATAAAAAGAATGCTTTTCCCGTCCCAATGCATGAATTGTCTATGGTTTGATTAATTTACGCTTGATTTCTAACCCTTGAGTATAGAAGTAGCATGCATGCATAGTTGTTGTTTGTCTTGAGTGCAAGTTATCTCTGGAAGGAGCAGTGCAAGCAAGTAGTCAAGCACAACAGAGGATCTACATCGAACGTTGGTAATAAGGTAGGTGGTCCTTTTCCTTGCATTTACTGAGAAAAAGGGATTTAAATCTTGGGATGTAGGTAAAAAAAGTAGTTTCTATTCGGTCAAATATGCATGCAAGTCTGACCCTAGTTTGTTAGTCCGTAGGGTGTTTTTCCCAACAACACTCACTTATTTTGCGGGCTATGTGGACCCAGTAAGGGGTTATTTAGGGTTTTCATAATGGGTTATGGGACGTCATCCCATGGGGTTTTCCCATGTTTAGGCCTTATTGTAAGGATTTGTAAAAGTATAAATAAAGAAGAATGTATGGTAGAAGTAGAAGTTTTTGAGGAAGCTAAGTGCAATTAGTTTGAGTGGCTTTGTGCCAAGGAATATATGTGTTTTAAGGCTTTGTGCTTGATAGAGAGTTGGCTCTGTGCCCTGACCTAGTTTTGGAAGGAGGATCTGGTGCTCAGTGCGCAGATCTCCTGTCTGGTATGAAGCTTGACTATGTGGCTTAGTGCACAGGAGTGAATGAATGTAAGATTCGAGCACATAATAAAGAAGGTGAAGCGGTTGGTGGACGTAGCCCCACACTGGGGTTAACCACGTATATCTGGTGTCTTATGGTTTTCTTTGTGCAATGTTCTCTCTGCTATGTTTTTATCAGTGCGCAGATTAGATGTGTAGTGGATATATATGTGTTTCTTGAATGCTTTTCTTGTATGCTAGATTTGGTTCACAGTGCTAAGTGCTAGGTGTTTAAAGTGCATAATATTTTGTTAATACTGCACTAGATATATCTTAGATTATGTTCTGCAATTCTTATAAGGTGATTAAACTAATGCATGTCACTTCCTAGCTTTATTAGAATACTTTGTGAAGTGTTATTATCATAGATCTGTGTCCTAGCTTGGTTACAGACACCTGCGTCATGTAACCCCCCTGCTTCTACCTCGGGTGAGAATTCTCCTACCTTGCAGGTGTTTCCGAAAGGGACAGTAGTTAGGGTTTTTTTGGTGCATTGTTAAGCGTTGAACCCTTGGTTTGCCCCTGTGCCAACATGGTCCTTCATCTCCTACGACCAACATTGTTTCTTTTTCTGATCAACCTTATATAGTGGATATCATTTCACCCCCTTCTTTCCTCCCTATATGGGATTCTAATATGAATGAATTTTTTGGTCCTGATGTTGGTGATATTTCTTCAGGTCACCAAAAATGTAGTCAAAAGAAACATGCCAACATTGCTTTGATGACTAGTTTTATTGAAACTAGTGATATTTTTATCTACTCAGATGCACAAGGAAATCCTAAATGGTAGAAAGTTATGAAAACTGAGATGAATTCTCTTTTGAATAATTATACTTTGGATTTAGTTCCTCGACCTCAAGGGATGAACATTGTGAAATTTTGATGGGTCTACAAGACTAACTTTACATCTGAAGGTGTTGTTGGGCGTCATAAAGCTCACTTGGTTGTGAAAGGATTTTCTAAAAAACAAGGCATAGAATACACTAAGAACTTTTCCCTATTGCAAAGATGAATTTTGTTCGAATAATCATTTCCCTTGTTTCTCATTTTAGATGACAGATCCACCAGATGGATGTGAAAAGTGACTTTATCCACGGCGACCTATATGAACAAATTTTCATGGAAAAGCCTCCTATTTTTGTGACATATTCTAACCTTGTTTGTCTACTTCAAAAGTCTCTTTATGGTTTGAAGAAATCTATCATATATTGGTATGCTAAGATCGATAGTTTCTTTATGCATCTCAGTTTCAAACATTGTGAATTTGATCATAGTTTATACGTACTCCATACTCATGGAAATACTCTGATTATTGTTCTATATTTTGATGAACTTGTCATAAATGGAAATAACATTGATTTCATTCTTATATTGAAGAAACAACTTGTTGACTCCTTTGACATGACATATCTTGGTATTCTACATTATTTTTGGGTCTTCAAGTATTACCTATGTCTGATGGTTTATTCATTTCTCAATCTAAATATGTAATGGATCTCTTGACACACTTTAATATGGAAAATTTTAAGCCATGTTCTACTCCTTTTTAGTCTGGATTTAATATGAGTAAAACTTGTTAGTCTCCAAAAGTTAATGCTACACTCTATTGAAAAATTGTTAGCATTCTTACTTATCTCACTCATAGTCGACATGGAATTTATTTTACTGTTAGTTTGGTTTCTCAGTTTATGCAGGATACCACATAAATCCACTGGAAATATGTTAAAAGGATTTTTCATTATCTTAAGGGTACCTCTCATATTTGTATCAAATATTGTTGAAGTTCATATATTTTAGTCGACTTCACCAAATATTATTGGGAGGGAGACAATGACGATTAGATGTCCACCTATGGCTATGTGTTTTTCTTCAGCACTGGACTATTGGTTTGTTCATGCAAGGAATAGAAGGTATTCTCTTTGTTGACTACATAAGAAGAATATCAGGACATCGTTAATGTAGGAACAAAGGTAGTATGGATTCACGAACTCTTGGATGAACTTGGGTTTCCTTTACAGACCTAGACTATTCTCTACTAGGTTAATCAAAGTGTGATTCAAGTTGTTGATAATCCTATTTCCCATAGTAAAATGAAGCATTTCAAGCTTCATGCTCATTTTTTGAGATAGTTAGTTCAAGGGAAATTTGTCACTCTTGTTTACTACAGAACAAATGATCATATTGCTTATATATTCACTAAACCCTTGTATGAAGCTAAGTTCATCTAGCTCTGTACTATGCTTGGCCTTCAAGATGCTGTAATTATGGGGCGGGGGTCTTGCTAACTTAATTTAACCTCATGAATCTCTATAACCATGTGNAAACCTCAGTTTCTGATGGTTCATCATACTTCGTCAGTCATGAAGTTGACCAATAGTTGGAAACATTTGTTCATTCGATCGCATGGAAGTCAACATCAGTTAGTCGATTAGTGGACTAGATTGTTGTTCAGATACTCAACTAGCAATTGAAGACAGTCAGTCGGTGGATCAACCAACCGAGATATTGACTACAAATTGGATGCATGGATGGTCGGGTTGAGCCAACTTGAATAGTCGACTAACCAACATGTATTTAACGGAGTCAAATATAACAATTGATGGTTGTATGTGGAAAATATCTTCAACAAAGTTACTGACTTAACGAGAAATGTGACCTCAAAACGAGAACTTTATCCCTTAAAAGCCATATTGTTTCATAAAAAAACATGAAAATCAACCTCCAAATCTAAAAGTGGTGCTACCAGTAGCACCAGTTTTCTAATCTGGGTCAAAATTACAATATTTTTCAAGCATGGCCTTCAAAACTCATATAGTTTCTCATAAAAACCTTAAAATAAACACCTAAATCAAAAAGTGAGGTTGCCTAAAGAAAAAGGTTTTTTTTTTTAAATGTTAAAATTATAGCGCATTTGAAATATTATTCTTAACAGTTGGTACCATTAAAAACAAAACCTAAAACTCAACCATCAAATTGAAAAGTATTGCTACTAGTAGCACCATTGTTAAAATTGGGGGATTAAAAATGCAATTTTTTTTAAAGTGGTGTAAGGAATCATCACTATTGTAAAAAAAATCATAAAATAAACCCTTAAATGTTTATTTTTCAAAGGCCAGTTTATCACTCCAAGCACAAGATAATACATAATTCCATAAAAATATCACCCTATACCTTATCAATTCAACATCACTTACAATTTTTTTTTTAAATTTTAATAAAAAAGGTCAATACCAATTACATTGAATGAAACATAAATTATTTCTTAAAAGTATTGTCTATATTTAGAATATATGAGCTAAGAATTTTTGTTATATTCTCCATAATCAAAACATATAATTCATAAAATATAGAAATGATTCATAACCTCATGTAAGATCATATGTAAGTTAGAATGTTCATTTCTAGTTACCATACAAACATCATATGGATCAAAGACACACAAAATGTTTCATACACTTATTCGAATTGACTCATGGATTTTGAAATAACATCAGAATCTACATTGTCTTCAGATGAATGATTGAATGAACATGTAGATGATCCATACTCTTCTCTATTATCGATGAATGCACCATCTGAGTCTACATGCATGCCCAACATTTCACATGTAAAAATACTTTTAGATCTATGATTAGGTTCAATAGACTCCCATCTTGTAGTTATTTCTTGTGGCATCAACCTCTTGATAATATATGTGGTCCTGGAGTGAATATTTCATCTCTTTGTCAAATTGAAGTCATAAAAAAGTATGTCAAAATCCTCTAATTTTAAGAGGTCAGTGCGACAACGGATTATATTTTGACCCTTTATTTTTCTCTTTCTACTAACATGTTTCTCAACCACCATCTCTAGCTTGTACACACCATTGGATGGGTGTGTACATGTTGCATACCAATGCACTTCAATTGGTATAACATATTCATTTTCTTTATCATTTTTTATAACCTTTGCAATCTAGAATGGATAACCATGTGGATCTTCAGTTGCTAAGACTAAAATCATTCTACCCTCTTTAATATCATGTATTGAACCCCTCTAAAGGTATTCCATGGCTTCACATTATGCATGTTATCTTCTAGAACCAATATACATTTATCTTTCCTCTACTTGTGAAAACTCAATATCAACTTGAGATTCTTGTTGTTTAACAATGTTTCTTTCTTTGGATTCATTTGGAATATTTTGTGGCCAATGAAAAGGATTATTCAAAAATGTATCTTCATTTTTTGAGCTTGAAATTATGTCACTTTGACCATTGAAAAAATACTCCCACCAAACAGAATCAACAACATCAAATTACTCATATGTATCTTTAATGGAATTTATATTTATTCCAAGCATTCATAATAATGTACATCTCTATTATGCCTCCATGCATTATGTATTTCAACAACTGATTGTAATAACAAAAAATTTGATGCAAATATTAGACAATCTGGAATGAACTTCAAAAATGTTAAACTTGATGAAGGCCCCCATTCTACAATAGTTGAATACTTCCTTCCCCCATATAAGTGTTTTCCCATCAACTTTTTTGAAACAAAATTGATGTTGGAATCTAATGTCAATAATATACTCAATACACATACTTTTCTTCACCATGCAATCCCTGAATAAATCTTCGCATGTTAACAATTTCTTCTAATATGTGAAAAGCAGGCTCTGGAATGTGTGATTTTTAATACATTCAATTAATGATGGTAAGATTCCAACATTTTTCCTCTTTAATGTTACTTAAAAATTAATAAACATTTGATCAATATGATCATGAGTGTGTCCAACAAGAAGGAAACCAACTTTTACCTTTTCAAAGACTCCCAGTTCAACAAGCATGCGTAGATATCCAAACACAATTTTATTTTTGTTTTAATGACTAGTGTTGTCTAACTATAGATATAGAACTTGAGGAATATTACCATACCAGTGAGTGAACACATGATGAATTATGGTGATGGTCATATTTTCATCATTATGAATATTTGGAGTTGTGAAGTAAACCCTTGGACACTTTTTTCCATTAAAAAACATACAATCAACCAAGTGAAACTGAATGAAATTCTCTTCTTGTAAATTTTTTGGTGTATGGACAAAATATGGTAGAAGTGTTTTTTTTGGTCCATGACATCAATTATCATACCTATATATTTGTTTGGAGAATCATAACACTTCTTTCGATGTTTTTACAACCTTTTTTCTTTCATTTGATTGTTGATTCTTATGTTCTCAAAGTGCTTTGACTATACAATCTGCACATGACATAAAATGAATATATTGATAATGTGTTTTCATAGTTGATAACTATCCAATTAAAAAAAATAAAATTGTAAATATATACCTCTTTCTACCCCTTCAAATTTGTCTCTTCTTGATTTAAGAGAAGAACATAAAATGCAAATCCCCATCCTTGACTTCTTAGGAATACGGACATTGTTGAATTATTTCTTCCATATTCTTGTAAATTATGTGTATGTAATAAAATTACCATTTCCTTCAAGACATTCAACATATTCTTTGTATAATTTGTAGATTTCTCTCCTTGAGAAATTATCTGGAATATGTATTGTGTCTCTATTTGGCATACACTCTCCATGTTTGGAAAATAATTCATGCATCCATGACAATGTATTGTTTTTTAATGTCCC
This sequence comes from Picea sitchensis, assembly GCA_010110895.2. NCBI lineage: Eukaryota > Viridiplantae > Streptophyta > Pinopsida > Pinales > Pinaceae > Picea > Picea sitchensis. Next base: position 106,067 of record SNQJ01S0054499.1, on the reverse strand, counting down.
ACTCTCTCGTCCATGATGTACCTTTGAATAAAATGAAGGATATTTGTCCAATTTTGTTTGGATTATTAATATAAGAAAATTACCTATTGAGTGAATGTTTTTGAAATCCTTTCTCCAAAGTAAAAGTGTAATACCCCAAGGACGAGCCCTGGTTGTAATTATGAATGTAACATGTTTTGTAGGCTGGTGAGCCAAGTATTTATAAGTTGGTAGGCTTATGTGTTGATTAGGCCGAGAGCCTAGATGTTAAATTCCATGAACCTATTTTGTACATGTAAATATTCATATTATTAATATAACAACATCGTTGCGTGTAGACCGACCACGAAGAAAGAGTATGGGGGACTGAACACCACTAGGTTGGGCAAAGGAGGAGGCTAAGAGATTGAGGAAAAAGGGCTAAGATTAAGAGCCTAAAAGAATAATATATAATTATTATTCTAAAATTTGTAAAGAGGATATTAATTTATCCTAAGTTCCTTTAGGGAGAGGAATTATTTCCAAGTGAGAGGAACGTGCTCCTGGAGAGCCAAATGTCGTCCAAGACGCATGCAAATTTAGGGGGGGATTCTCACCATTCTCACGATCCTGACCATGTTGGCCATCAATTACCTCAATTCACTGATGCATTGAGAAAGCATGTAGTGAGCCAGTCTACCATTGTTGAATTCCAAGACACCTGACCCTTGCAACAAAACCCGAGTTGATAACCTCATTACACCTGTACCCTGGGGGTTTCCTGTGTATTGTCCTGTCAGTACCATTCCCCACATCCAGTTTATGTTGCTTCCATCACCATGCCTGTGTGTTGAAGAGTGGGAGTGAAGAAGCGGGTTGTCGGGCCCATGGATAGAAGAAGCAGGTTGTCAAGCCTATGAGAAAATCTCTCCAGGTGAGAGAGTGTGCTAAGGAAGTGATTTCTCCTAGAGGGAGTCCAGTAGAAGTTATAGATCTCTGAGAATTCTTGATCCAACATGTTGTTGAAGCCCCGAAAAGGGAGGTGTAGAAGTCAATGGATTATGTGACAGTGAAGGTGTACACTCCTGGGGTGGGACAGGCATGTGGGGAATGAGAGTCAGTGAGTTGTGGTGTAAGTGGCTCCTTGGAGGAAATACTTAATGTTGTATTTTTCCAATTTCTATTGTCCCTTCATAGCCTGGGAATCCCTTGCCCAGTGGAGTTTAGTCCCAGCTCGACGGTGACCCTTCTTAGAGTGAGGAGCATTGTGGTCTATGGTTGGGAGGTTCGTGGAAGGTCTGCACGCAGTTGGTATACTTCAATTAATAGATAAGTATATTTTATGTGCTTAATAGTTAAATGATGTATTTAAGTGCATGTTGTGATTTCTTGTAATAATATCATGTGTTTCGCTGCATGTGTGTTTTCATATTATCTCTATTTCTTTTTGTTAAGATTATATGTGATTTATTCTGAAAAAGAGCTCTGTATGAGGTAATGACTCCCGAACTGGGTGGTCGGGAACGTTACCAAATGGTATCAGAGCATTATCTAGAGTAGCATGGCTCGACTTGGGTGGCGGGGGATGCTACAGAATGGTATTAGAGCATTATCTGAAGTAGCATGGCCTGGCTTGGGTGGTCGGTAATGTTACAGAATGGTATTAGAGCCATGGTTTCAAAACTGAGCCTGGATGGGCCATGTTGGTGGAAGTTGAAGAAAAAGTTTTAGAAAAGAATTGTTGTTGAAATGGAAAAAATCCAAGTTCAGATCCATGGTTTCAACACTGATCCTGAATGGGTCGGATAAGTGGTTAATGAAGAAAAGTTTTCAGAGTGAATTGTTGTCGAGAGGGACAAAATTTGAAGTTCAGAGTGTTCTTGAGTGTCAGGAAGGCACCATGTGAACACTTAGACTGTTTTCAAAATCTTGGGAAGTATAGCGGTTCAAGAAAACCTATAGAGGAAGGATACAACCGCAATCGTGGTATTGGGCCACAAAGTTTATAATTTGGACTGTAGGATCTGTTCTGGAGAAGGAAGATCCTTCACAACCATCATATTTGGGAAAAGGAGCATGGTGGTTAAGCACATAAGTCCTTTGGGACTTCACCGCTCCACTTGTTTGAAGTTACTTGTTGTAAAAGGGAGCAAAAACATCGAAGCTTCGAAGTCCTAGAGGGGATCTATGTCGTAGATCTGGGGAAAAGTGCTTGACCGTTGGATTGGCTGAAGACATATCAAATGCATTAGATCAAGTTAAGAGAAAGAGGTAAGGCACAATGGTGATGAACAAATCTCAGCCATCATATCTGCGCGTAAGTGATTGTGAGCCGTAGATTTGAAAACAGTTTGGAAGTTCGACACTTCGGGAGAAATGGAGTGTGCTAGAGTGAAAACTCCCGAAGTCCTGAAGTCCAGAGTTAATCCGTACTGTTCATAAAAAGGGACATGTGTCGATAGATTGGATTTTTCAGGAATTCCACATTCAAGAGAAGCAAAGTGTGATAGAGTGAAAACTCCTGAAGTCCAGAAGTCCAGAGTTAATCTAGATCATTCATCAAAAGGGACACGTCTCGGCAGATTGGCTTGTTCAGGAATTCGACATTCGAGAGAAACAAAGTGTGATAGAATGAAAACTCCTGAAGTCCCGAAGTCCGCAGTTAATCCAGACCGTTCATCAAAAGGGACACGTGTTGACAGATTGGCTTGTTCGGGAATTCAACATTCAGGAGAAAAAAAGTGTGCTAAGGTGAAAACTCTCGAAGTCCCAAAGTCCGGAGTTCATCCAAACCATTCATAAAAGGAGATGTGTGTTTGAAGATCAACTTGTTCGGAGTTTGAAGTTCAGAAGAATTGGAGTGTGCTAGTGTGAAATTTTTTGAAACCCGAAGTCCTAAAGTCCTGAAGTGACATGGCATGCTGACATCACTTGAAATGATGTGGACACATGGAATGTGTGCCACGTATCAGGGAGTTAAGAACCTGTCAAGAGTGGTTATTCCAGTTAGAACATGAAACGTTTCATCAGTGTGATTGGTCCATGTGTCCTCTTCTTGTGATTTTCCATGTGGAACTCCTCTCGAGCATGGGTAGTGGGGCCCCTAATGAATACATAAAGTAGTTAAAACCTTGGTGAAGAATTTAACTAGACCGGGCCCATGATAACTTGACCCTAGTGCAAGATCATGAAGTCCAGAGACTTGGTACTCTAGAGGAAAGGTGTTACAGTCAACATTGAGTAGATAACTCCCGAAGGCCCTAAGGCTAGAGTTAATCTCAATTGTTGGTCACAGGGGCTGCATGGTGTCAGATCCCAAGGTCTAGAGACTTGACACTCCGAAAGAAATGGTCCATGAGGGAGTGTAAGGAAGAAATCCTTGAATTTACGTAGCGTCGAAGTGACGTAGCGTCGAAGTGACGTGACCTGATGACATCACTTGGGTGACATAGATATCCCCTAGGCATTCTAGGTGTCATTTGACTTTGTACTTGGAAACAACTGCAACACTTCGAAGACTTGGCACTCCGGAAGGATTGAGAGTATGGACAACCCTGAACTCCTGAAGTCCAAACTTCCATAGTAAATATCAGTCATTGGATGTTGGGAAGCCGAGGACTGTCGATCCACCCCACTTCACCAAGGTGACACTCCAGGAGATTTGTTGTGATGTGCGAAAAGGGGAAACCTCTGAAGCTCCATAGCCCAACTATTATCACTTGGTCACAATTGTGGTCACATGCGAATAAAGGGCTGAAGAAAAAGGGGCTAGTAACAGAAAGTGAATTGTAGAACAGAAGAGGACTCAGAGATAGAGCTGTGGGGATTCTTGATAGACCAAGGACCTGTAGAAAATGGAGTTTGATATTCTTTTGTTGAATCATATTTTTTAAGTTATTCTGGAAAATTATTAAGTCTAATAGCCTAACAAAATTCAGTTGACTACACATTTTGCAAAGTTAACAATTGTTAGAACCGAACCAAATTGTTACATAGTGCAGAGAAATGGAGGAGGCACAAGATGCTTACAGTCCGAAGGATGAAGTTAGAGGAATGGATGTCCATTCTGGGGTTGAAGGGACAAACTCCAATGGGCATGGAAAAGAAATGGATAAGGACGTGGGCATGATGAAAATCATTAAATAATTGCAAAAAGATGTCCAAATTCTCTAGGCAGATAACAAAAGGCTTAAGAAAGCCAAGCGAAAACATGAATACTTCAATATGAAGTTGATGTGGATCCTGGAAAGAATTGAAAATAAGTTGGATAAGGAAAGTGGATCAAAAAAATCAGGGAGCCACATGTCCCCTTATGTGGAAATGAGAGAAAGAAGTGGTAATAGACATCGCCAACACTCCCAAAGGAATTCCAAAAGGAAGCCACACAACAATTCAATCCCATCTCCTACCAAAAATCATAGGAGATATGAAGTGGATGAACTGAAGGGTGAAATGAATAATATCAAACCTCTTACTTTTGATGGAGAGAACCAGAAAGATGAAGAGGTTGAGACATGGCTACTTGGCATGAGGAAATATTTCCAATTGCATAATTATTCCTCTCATACAGAAGGAAGAATTTCAATATATCAGATGAAAGGAAAGGAATTTATGTGGTGTGATCAACTTGTGTAAGTGAAGCACATCAGAGAGAAGGATGTCACATGGAAGGAATTCAAGAAACACTTTGAAAATAAGTACTTAACCAAGAGATACTATGACAAAAGATGAAATAATTCTTTGAACTTAAATTGGGCAACATGACTATAGATGAATATGAAAGGATATTTCTAGAGATATTGAAGTATGTCCCTTTCATCAAGGATGAGACAATCAAGATTCATATATATATGAGTGGGATGCCATCTTTTATCAACGAGAAAATCCAGTATGATGATCCTAAAACTATGGAAGAAAGCATAATGAAGGAAAAGTGTTTATATGATTGGCATAAGGGAAAGCCTACTTTCCAAAGAACTTGGGAAGGCAAGAGGAATTTTAAGAGGGGAAGGCAAGAGGAAGTTTAAGAGGGAGCAGAGGCAGAAGGGGGACAAACCACCATTTTTCAGAAATAGTCCTCAACGACAACCAGTTTTGAGGGAGCCCAGGATGGCTGAAGTAGGTGGGAAAAGGCCAAGGCAAACACCTATGCAATGTTGGGGTTGTAATGGATATCATAAGTATATATATTTCCCTCACAGAAAATACAAGGTGAGAGTTGTTCACAATGTTCAGTAAGCAAAAATAGTGGAGGACATGGGCACAAGAGTACCAAGGATCTATGCAAACCTAGACAATAAGCAAGTTGAGTTTCAATCACACATGATTGAAGTCGAAGGTATGATCAATAACCATGAATTTACTATTTTAATTGATTCGGGGGCTATTCATAGATATATAGATCCTAAGGTAGTGGAAATATTTCAATTTCAAATAAGAAAGCATGGGAAATGTTGGTTGGTGCAGCTGGCTACAGGAGCCAAGAGAAAGGTTGTTGAATTGGTTAAATCATGTCCAGTGGGCATGAATGGACTGAGTACCAAGGAATATTTGAAAATATTTCCCTTGGGATCATACAATTTCCTAATTGGTATGGATTGGTTGGGCCACAACCATGCCATATTAGACTGTCATAACAAGGCATTCACTTTCCTGGATGAGGAAGGAAATCGAAGAGCAGTCCAAGAAATTCTCGGGGCAGTTACTTTTCAAGAATTCTCAACAATGCAGCTAAAGAACTGTTACAGGAAGGGCTACCAAATATTTGCATCCCATATGGATGAAGCACATAAGTATAAGGTGCCAAAATTGGAGGATCATGCAGTCCTGAAATATTTTGAAGAAGTGTTCAAAGAGATACCAGGGCCACCTCCAAAGAGAGATATTGATTTCTCTATAAATTTGATGCGTGGGGTAGCTCCAGTATCAAAGAATTCCTACCGGATGAGCACACCAGAACTGAAAGAACTACAAATGCAGCTTGAAGAAATTTTAAAGAAGGGGTACATACACCCAAGTGTATCACCTTGGGGTGCCCCAGTGTTATTTGTGAAGAAGAAAGACGGGACTCAAAGATTGTGCATTGACTTCAGGCAGTTAAATAAAGTAACTATAAATAACAAGTATCCTCTACCAAGGATTGATGATCTCTTCGATCAGTTGAAGGATGCAAGGATATTTTCAAATATAGATCTTAGGTCAGGATACCATTAGGTAAGGATTAAAGATGAATATATTAGCAAGACCGCCTTCAGGACAATGTATGGTCATTATGAGTTCACAGTGGTTCCATTTGGGTTATCAAATGCACTAGTTGTTTTCATGTGCTTAATGAATTGTGCTTTCTAAGAATATTTAAACAAGTTTGTCATTGTCTTTTTGGATGACATCCTTGTATATTCCAAGAAATAGGAATAGCATGAGCAACACTTGAGGATGGTGTTACATGTGCTAAAAGAGCACCAATTGTTTGCTAATTTGATCAAGTGCTCATTTTTCCAAAATTGAATTCACTATTTGAGGCATATAATATCCGAAGAGGGAATAAAAGTAGACCCTGAAAAGATTGAAGTCGTTAAAGGGTGGGAAACACCTAAGAATGTGATAGAAGTAAGATCCTTCATGGGTCTAGCTGGTTACTACAACCGATTCATTGCAGTATTTTTGAGGATTGCTCACCCAATCACTTCCTTGCAAATAAAAGGGGTAAAATTTCAATGGACAAAATAATGTGAAAAGAGCTTCCAACAATTGAAGCAGTTGTTAACCAATGTTCCAATTCTCAGGATTGCATATCCGAATGAAGATTTTGTGGTTTGCACAGATGCATGCAAAGACGGATTGGGTGTATTCCTCAGCCATAATGGGTTTATGATATGTTTTGAATCCAGGAAATTGAAAGAGCATGAAAGGCTCTACGCCACTCACGATTTGGAGTTGTCATCCATAGTACATGATTTAAAGAAATGGAGACACTACCTCATGGGAAAGAGGTTTGAGCTGAGAATAGACCATAATGGTCTGAAATATTTGTTTGATCAACCTACTTTAAATTCCAGGTAGAGCAAATGGTTGGGATTCCTCTATGAATATGACTTTGATGTCAAGCACATGAAAGGAAAGGAGAAAAAAGTGGTTGATGCACTCATCAGGAGAGTGCATGAAATACATGCTATAACCATCAACATGTATCAAACTGATCTTAAAGACGGAATTTTGGAAGATGCAAAAGTAGATTTGCAGTACATGGAAATGGTAACAAATTTACAACAAGGTAAGATGCTACAGAAAATAGAATATTATAGATTGGAAGTTGATGGAATACTCTTGTACAGGAACAAAATATATGTACCCAGTTCTCACGAATTGAGGAGTATGATATTGAAAGAGATTCATAATGTGCCTTATGTTGGGCACCCTGGATATAAGAAAACAATGGCAACAGTCAAGAGCCATTACTATTGGCCAGGAATGAAGAAATAAATTGCAGAATACATCGCCAGATGTATGGAGTGTCAAAAGGTCAAAGATGAGCATAGACACCCAACTAGGTTGCTACAACCATTACCTATCCCTGAGTGGAAGTGGGAAGTGGTGACAATGGACTTCATCATAGGATTACATAGAACAAACAAGCAACATGATTCCATCATGGTGGTGGTGGATAAGCTTACGAAAGCTGCCCATTTTATTCCATTGAAGACTACTCACAAGGAAACTAATGTTGATGATATTTATATGAGGGAAATAGCACGATTGCACGGTATTCCCAAGACAATTGTGTCTGACAGAGACCCAAAATTTACCTCAAAGTTTTGGAGAGGATTATTCAAGGGGCTCAGAACGAGCCTGAACTTCAACACAACCTATCATCCTGAGTCTGTTGGACAAAAACAAAGAGTAAACCAAGTGATAGAAGCTATGTTAAAAATGTATGTGATGGACAAACCATCCAGATGGGAAGACTACCTACACTTGGTAGAGTTTTCTTACAACAATGGGTACTAATCATAATTGAAGATGAGCCCATTTGAGGCACTTTATGGAAGAAAGTGCAACACACCAATAAGATGGGACAACCCAGTTGATAGAGAAATAATTGGGCCAGAGTTGCTCAGAGAAATCGAAGAGAAATTGTTAAAGATTAAGCAGAATTTGAAGGCTTCCCAAGACAGGCAGAAAAGCTATTTTGACAAAGGAAGAACCCACAAGGAGTTTAAAGTGGGTGATCATGTTTTCCTAAAGGTGAAAGCCAACAGAAGTTCACTGAAGATGGGAAACTGTTCCCAGTTGGCAGCCAGATATTGTGGATCGTTTGAAATTCTAGAAAATATTGGACCGGTAGCTTATATGCTTGCATTTCTTGCATGCATGACTATTCATAATGTATTTCATGTCTCATTTCTCAAGAAATATATACCTGATGTTAATCATGTGATTGATTGGAATGTGATCTAGGTGGACCAAGAAGGCGCTTTACAAGTGCATATGGTGCACATACTGGACATGAAAAGCAAGAAGCTCCAAAATCGAGCCATAAGGCTTGGAAAGGTCCAGTGGACCTAGTACGGTCCTGAGAACACAACATGGGATCACGAAGATGTTATACAGGCATAATACCCACATTGTTTTGAATATTTTGAAAATCTTGATGATGTTGTGTAATTAAGTTGCATTGAGGATAGTGAAAAAATAAAGGAAGGGAATTGTAATACCCCAAGGATGAGCCCCGGTTGTAATTATGAATGTAACATGTTTTGTAGGCTAGTGAGCCAAGTATTTATAAGCTGGTAGGCTTATGTGTTGATTAGGCTGGGAGCCTAGATGTTAAAGGCCAGGAGCCAGTTTTGTACATGTAAATATTCATATTATTAATATAACAACATCGTTTCGTGTAGACTGACCATGAAGAAAGAGTATGGGGGACTGAACTCCACTAGGTTGGGCAAGGGAGGAGGCTAAGAGATTGAGGAAAAAGGGCTAAGATTAAGAGCCTAAAAGAATAATGTATAATTATTATTCTAAAAGTTGTAAAGAGGATATTAATTTATCCTAAGTTCCTTTAGGGAGAGGAATGATTTCCAAGTGGGAGGAACATGCTCCTGGAGAGCCAAGTGTCGTCCAAGATGCATGCATATTTAGGGGGGATTCTCACCATTCTCACGATCTTGACCATGCTGGCCATTGGTTACCCTGACTCACTAATGCACTAAGCAAAAACACAGTGAGCCAGTCCACCATTGCTGAATTCCAAGACACCTGAACCCCTACAACAAAACCTGAGTTGATACCCTCACTGCACCTGTACCCCGAGGCTTGCTTGTGTATTTTCCTGTCAGTATCATTCCCCACATCTAGTTTCTGTTGTTTCCATCACCATGCCCATGTGTTGAAGAACGAGAGTGAAGAAGTGGTTTTTCAGGCCCATGGATAGAAGAAGTAGGTTGTCAGGCCTGTGAGCAACTCTCTCCAGGTGAGAGAGTGTGTTGAGGAAATGATTTCTCCTAGAGGGAGTCCAGTAGCAGCTACAGATCTCTGAGAATTCCTGATCTAACCTGATGCTGAAGCCCTGGAAAGGGAGGTGTAGTAGCCAATGGATTGTGTGATAGTGAATGTGTACAATCCTGGGGTGGGATAGACATGTGGGGAATGAGATTCTGTGATTTGTGGCATAAGTGGTTCCTTGGAGGAAATCCTTCCTGTTGTACTGTGCAACTTTATTTTTTCCCTGCCTAGCCTAGGAATCCCTTTCCAGGTGGATTTTAGTCCCAGCTCGGGGGTGACCCTGCTTAGAGTGAGGAGCAGTGTGGTATACGGCTAGGAGGTTCATGGAAGGTCTTCATGCAGTTGGTGTACTTCAATTGAGAGATAAGTATATTTTATGTTCTTAGTGGTTAAATGATGTATTTAAGTGTAGGTGTGTGATTTCTTGTAATAATATCATGTGTTTCGCTACATGTATTTTTTCATGTTATCTCTATTTATTGTTGTTAATAATTTCTCTATTAATGCCCCCCTCCCTTCTTGAATAAAGGAACAAGGAGACTAAGGGGGTTGTGGTTATTCCTGTTCAAGTTTTCACTTTCTTGTTGTCATCGGGCGAAGCGCTATTGAAGTGAAGAGGGCCTATGCAGAAGGCAGGTAATAAGGCGATAAAGTCTCCTCACTCCCGCACCAAGGTAAGGTCCACTTGTTATATTATATGTGATTTATTCCTCAAAAGAGCTCTGTCTGAGGTGATTATTCATGGGTTGGGTGGCCGAGAACTTTATTGAATGATATCAGAGCGTTATCTGGAGTAGCATGGCCCAACTTGGGTGGTGGGGGATTTTACATAATGGTATAAGAGCGTTATATGGAGTAGCATGGCCCGACTTGGGTGGTCGACGATGTTACAAAAAGATTCACAATGCGATAATCATATCATGTCTTGGTGGATATCATGCACCCCACTAAATATGAATTTTACATGCTCTTATTCATTGATAGATATTTCTTCCCTTTATCCAAGGAATACATGTAGTCCATAATTTTCAAACAATTATTTTAATATAATTCACTTGAAATCAAATCACTTATGGAAAATGATTTAGTGAGAAATTATTTCCCAGATATTTTATAACTAGAATGATTTGGATTAATATAAAAATGTCTACTCTTGTTCCTAGACACAATGTTTCTTTTAAATGTCTCCACTATTTCATCATCCTCAATAAAAATAATTACCTCATCATTACGAGGAATATCATACAAAACATTGTGACGAGACCGAACAAGAGAATGTCGATCACCTTGATGTGTTGCACATGAATGATTGAGAACATGATATTTATTCCTAGTTCCATCATCATCTTTATTGATAATCATGCTAATAAGAGGAATATCAAAATCAGTAGAAAAGTGATTACCATCCTCACCAATGTCATTGTATCTTCCATGAAAATATCCACTTGAAGGAAAATCATCATCACCCTTAAGACTATCATTGCCATTAAATTATTCCCTAAAAATAATTTCTTCATCATCAGCAACACCATCATCAGTGCCTCTAACATATTCACTTGGAGGAAAATCATTATCATCACCATTGGTGCCTTTACATTTCCCACCTCGAAAAAACCGTCCACCATCGACATAATCATCTTCACTACTTTTAAAATCCCCACTTGAGTGAAATTATTCATCATCCTCATTAGTGACTTGAAAATCCTCACTTGGAGAGAATTTTTCACCATCATCTTGAGTACCTTGAAATTCCTCACTTGGAGGAAAATCTTCATCATCACCATTGGTGCCTTTAAATTTCCCACTTGGAAAAAAATGTTTGTCGTCAACATAATCATATTCACTACTTTTAAAATCTCCACTTGAGGGAAATTATTCATCATCCTCCTTAGTGCCTTGAAAATCCTCACTTGAAGCAAAATATTCATCATCATCATCAGTACCTTCAACATTTTCACTTGGAGGAAAATCATCATTATCACCATTGGTGTCTTTAAATTCCCCACTTGGAAAAGAGTGTCCACCATTGGCATAATCATCTTCACTACTTTTAAAATACCCACTTTAGGGAAATTCTTCACCATCCTCATTAGTTCCTTGAAAATCTTCACTTGGATGAAAATATACATCATCCTCATAAATACCTTGAAAATTCTCACTTGGAGGAAAATCATCATCAACAACATCGTTTCCTTTAAATTCCCCCTTAGGGAAAGAGTATCCACCATTGGCATAATCATCTTCAATACTTTTAAAATCCCCACTTGAGGTAAATTCTTCATCATCCTCATTAGTGCCTTGAAAATCCTCACTTGGAGAAAAATATTCATCATTCTCATCAGTACCTTGAAAATCCTCACTTGGAGGAAAATCATCATCATCAACATTGCTTCCTTTAAATTCCCCACTCGGAAAAAAGTGTCCACCATTGGCGTAATCATCTTCACTAATTTTAAAATCCCCACTTGAGGGAAATTCTTCATCATCCTCATCAGTTCATTGAAAAACCTCACTTGGAGGAAAATTATTATGCCAATCATTTACACTGTAATCAAAATCTTCACTTGGACCTATATTTTGAGTATTTTCAATATTGTTAAACTGTTGAACAAAATGATCACCATAATATTACTCCTATTTATCATTGGTGCCTTCAAAGTCTTGGGATTTAGGACTTTCCTTATGAACATGTTAAATATCATTGCTTGCACTATGATCAAACTTCTGACTAGGTGAAAAATATGACTCCTCATTTACATTACAATTATTCCCATCGCATTTGCTAGCCCCAAAAGAAGAGGTATGTGAACACTATGTTGATGTCTTAGAAATAAAATATTCTTTATCTGACAAAGACATCACTTCTCACTAAGAACATAGAATGATACAAATGCTCACCCTCCCAGTGAAAATCTTATAACTTGTAGAATGAACATTTCCCTCCAAAATTTCCCCCCAAAATATTCCCTCCAAAATTCCCCCCCAAAACAATTTTCCCTCCAAAATTATCCCAACAAATTGTTTCCCTCTAACATTTTCCCTTAAAAATTAAATAAATTTTTTACTCTATTAATTCATAATTTATTTGTTAATAACATTTTTTTCAATTTTTTTTAATTTATCTCACATTCATTAAACTTAGAGATGAGTCATATAATCTTCGGTATATGTATACACACTCTTCTTATTTTTTGTTTATCCCATATTCATTAAACTTAACAATAATTCATATAATCTTTGTTATATATACACACTCTTGTTTTGTCTTTTTACATTGTGTTGAATATTGGGAAACATTCGTTAAATAGTTTTGAGCAATATACAGGGGAGAAACATTAAGGAGACATTCAAGGAGAATCTATAGGTTGGCATTTTTTTAAATTCTTACCATTTACCAATATATATATATATAATTTGAATTATATGAGATTTTTTATATTTTTTTCTAAAGAAATCACAAGTTTTAAAATATTTTTAGACCTTTTTGGAAGAAATTTTAGCAAAATTTTTAGGATTTTAAAAAGAAAAAATGAAAAAAAAATTAGTGTATTTTTTATAAATATTTTACAATTTTATTGTTTGTCAATAATTTTATTTCATTTATGGCTCGTGGGGGTTAGTGGGGGCGATTTCCCTTCATGCGGGACCAAGTATTGGCATACTGAGGCACTGGAGGTGATGTCAAGGATCGACCCCTGGCCCCACGTAGGCAAAGCCTTGGTCCTGTGGCGGCCAAGGCTTAGTCTATGGGGGGTTGGGGTGATGTCAGGCATCACCCCAACCCCTCATAGGCCAATTCCTGGTGTTATGAAAATATTCCCCCACGGATAGGTGAAATTTCCCTTGGATTATAGACCTCTATACCAAGATAGAAACACTACAAATGGACACTAACATCCCTTTGAATTCAGTGTAATCAAACAGAAAGAGATAAGGAGAAAGAGTTTGATGCATCTTGTTTCGAAGTTGATACTCATTGCTTACAATCCAATCTTGATCTCCAAACTCCTTAGCGCAAATTGATACCTACAATAGGTATCAAAGAGAAACAAATATCTCCTACTCTACAATATTAGATAAAAAAAATCCATCTACAAAGATCGAAGGAACAGTAGACAAGCATATGCAAGAATACACAATCTTGAAGGAAATAGGAAAATTATATTAAATGAGAACCTAAACAAAATACTTACAGACCACGATTGATTCAATTACAACAACCTCCCCAATCTCTCATTATCCAACCCTTGCACGATGCTACCAAGATTATAAGTTTGATATCTGAAAGCTTCCTCCTTTTCACCTTGGAAATCCCTCAATATATAGGCTTGAGAGGCATAAAAACCATGAGAAAATGAGGGGTATGGTTGAGGATATGGCCCATTGAGGTTTGGATCAGATCTTAAATTGAGGCCCAAGCATGAGGGTCAAACACAACTAAACCCAATCTCAAATAGTTGGCCCATAGATTAAGGTGGGGGAGATCCCTCCTTTCTCTCAAAAACATCATCGCTCACCCCAATTAGAGATAGAGCATTGATCCTAGATCATCACTCACATGTAGTGGCATAGGGGGAACTATGTGTGCACCTAATGTATGGATAGGGGGGCGCTGGTCTTCATAAATGCTCAAAAAAGGGTTGAACTTTCTAAGGAAAAAGTGTGTTTTTACCAAACAATGATGGTTTTCCTCCTCCCATATGACTTAGAGGTCATGAAAAACTATTTTAATGGTGTCAAGGGGTGGTGACACCTAAAAACGTGAATGTGACACTTGAGAAGGTGCATATGACACTTGCGACAGTGAATGTGACACTTACCGAGGTGCATGCGTCACTTTGCGACACTTGTGACACTTACGGTGCGAAATGAAAATGTGGTATTTTGATGTGTAACAAATGCCCCTAAAGTGTGAGGTCAAAAGAGAAAATGATGGCTGGAACACTTTACAAATTCTTCAATGCAAGGGTGTTGGAGTGCGAGAACCTAGAAGAAGTTGCAAACAATCTTCAAACAATATTAATATATGTTCCATTTCCAAGGAAGGCATACATATGCTCGGAATACAAGATGACTCAAAGAATGGCCACCAACCAATACGCTGTGGATCCATGAAAAATAATGACTAAGGATATTACCACCAGATATACAATGTGGAACCATACCTCCATGACATGAGTTGATCGCAGCCACAAAAAATATATAGTGGAGCCACGATATGACAAAACATAGCCACAAACC
>SNQJ01S0054499.1:67604-91328 GCA_010110895.2 Picea sitchensis | reverse complement strand
CCATCGCATCCTGGGAAAAACAAATAACAAAGTGAACGCCCAACCCAGGGTCTTGATCCCAAACCCGATGGGGTACGAATCTAGCCATGTGAATAGATGATTTGATGTCGAACATGGTAGAAACCACTTGATTACCAGTCATTGATGTAAATCATCAACAAGTGTGAGGGAAATCACCAATGATTTCAGTGACTCCCAAGGTACCCTAGTACATTCCAGCGAATGTGAATAAATGAGTTGAGGTCAAACATTCTGATGTAGGAGCATCCTCATCAATGTTCAAAGAGGCCAAGTGGAGGAAAAATCAGCATCCAAGCACGCGCATTCAAACTGCTTTTGGATCCCAAGGGGAGCATGTCATTTACTATTTTGAAAGTATTGAAATTAAATGGATTTTAATGTTTTGAGGCTTGAGCCATTGTGTGAGATCACATGAGATTTCAATCTCCTTAATTACTTGTAGGATTATACATATATTGAGCATAAACTCATATATGGGTTGTAATTATCCATTTATTTTAATAATCCATAGTGGTAGAATGTTTTTATTATGATGTGAAAGCACTAGCGTAGTCGGAAGGAAGGGTTGAGAAGCCCCTCCACGTATAAATGTATGTAATCTATGCCCAAAAGAGGCTATTGAAGACAATTGTATTTTTTGTTGAAGAATTATTGGAGATTTTTTGTAGAGAGTTGTCGTTGAGAACTTTGTAAATGCTTTGTTGAAGGAATATAATAGAGGATTGCTTTCAAACTCTGAGTTTGCATATCCATAAGTTAATTGGGTAAAGTTGTGTTATTTGATTTCTGTTTTTTATATGCATGTGTTTGCATTTCATGATTGAATGCATGAACCTGTAATGTTCTATAAGTTTCAATTGTTTCTCTTCTGAAAACATTGGTGCAAGGAGTGCACAGTGGCCACGCAAGGAGTGCGAAGACAGATTCGTTTTCAGACTTAGTAGCTCAGGAGAGATAACATGAATTATGAAGAGTGAATGCAAGGAGTGCACGTATACTCATTGGAGTATAGAATCTCAATAATACCCATGCAAGGTGTGCACAAGGCCAACACTTAGTCAAGTGTTGAAAGAGTCTCAAGGAAGATGAGTGCAAGGAGTGCGTGGGAAGATTTCCTAAAAATCTCCAAGTTTCAAGTTTCACTAAAGCACAAGGTGTGCACTAGAGGTGTGAATCACTTCGAGTGATAAAGGTCAGGAGGGATAGTGAACAAAATCTTTTGGAGGAAGAACCCTTTTATTTTCAAAGTCGAGTGTGATAACCCTTTAAGTCCTTCAGACTTCGCATATTTAGAGGTTTTCGAGTAAGTGTCATGGAGGATATGAGTTTCCTGAAGTCCCAGGATCCGGAGTAAATCTGAACAGTCCATTTCTAAGGACATGTGTCCGATGATTCAACATTGTTTGAAAGTATGGAAATACGGTGATTTGGAGGTGTTGTAGTAAAAGTGTGTGGAACTCCCAAAATTTCGAAGCCTAGAACCGATCCTATCCGTTAGCGCAAAGAGACATGTGTCAATAGATCTTGGTGTTCAGAGATATGGCATTCCGAAGGAAGTTGAGTGTAAGTTTGCTTGGGTCGAGAACTCTCGGTGGCTCGAATACTGGAGTAGATCTCGATCATCCATCCAGGAGGACAGGTGGACTGTTGATCACAACTCTCCGTGAGTTCACAAGTTTAGCACTCTGGAGGATCTAAGGTGTTGTGTTGTGGAAGACTATGAAGCCCGGAGCATGGAGTAAACAAAGACCGTTGATCTGATGTAACACCCCTAGCCACCCAAGTCGGTCCATGCTACTCTGTAGAACCACTTGCTTTAATTTTTGCGGAAAATATCAGAGTTATTAAATCAAAAACAACATATACTTTTTGTTAACATACATTTATAATGCAAATTTAAACAGGCATAGGCATTCTTCTACAACACAGATCCTTGTAGAATTAACAGTAAAACATACATGCAACAAACACATGTAATTCTTATAATAACAAACGTGTACTTAAACACAACATGTGACATTAACACAATTTATACTTATATTTTAATTGATTTCCACCAACTACGTGTAGACCTTCCATGCACCTCCTATCCTTAGACCACTTTTCTTATCACTCTCAGCAGCGGGTGACCCCTGAGTTGGGACTAAAATCCACCCAGGAAAGGGATTCCTGAGCTAGGTTGAGACTACGGGAAGTCGCACAGTACATCAGGAAGGATTCCCTCCCAAGACCCAACTTGTTCCCACATCTCACAACCTCTCATTCCCCACATGCATGTCCCACCCCGGGAAGTATACACCTTCATTGTTCAAAATTCCATCAGTTTCTCCACTTCCCTTCCAGGGATTTAGCAACAGTTCGGACATGAATTATCAGAGCTCTATAGTTTTTGTTGGGCTCCTTCCAGGAGAATTCACTTCCCCAACAACATCTCTCACCTAGAGAGAGTTTCTCACAGGCCTAAAAAATTTCTTCTTCAATCCACGGGCCTGACAACTAGCCTCTTCAAACCCATAGGCCTGAAAACCTGCTTCTTCTATCCAGCTCCTAAGTCAAACAGGTAAGAGCGATGGCAGCAACAGAACTCGGGTATGGCACAGATGATGGCAGCAACAATCAACCGTTAAGGTGGGGTACGGGCTCAAGTGAGTAGTGTGTGCAAGTTACAAAGGTCAATGATAGAAGGGTTCAACGATGGACATAATGACTGGTGCATCAATGTGTGAGTGCGTGTATATGTGAGTGCATGAGAAGCCTATCCAGAATGGTTGAGTGAACCCCCACCATGAACTGATTTCCCACATAAAACCGCAAGAGCTCCACTTCTCATTTGTTCCCCTTCCCACGGGAACTTAGGATAACATGAGTTATTTCCCAAACCTTAGTTTTTTAGGAAAATATATTATAATATTCCCTTGTGGTTAATCTGTAAATATTATCCCTTTTTTCCTAGCCTCTTAGCCCCTTCCCTTACCTAGTGGAGCTTAGTCCCCCATAACTCCTTCTTCGTGGTCGATCTACACGCAACGATGTATTTTATATTAATGATATGCATAATTACATATATAAAAATAGGCTCATTAGCCTTTAGCATGTAGGCTCTCTGGCCTAAACATCACATAATCCTCCTAGATTATAATCACTTGGCTCACCGGTCTACAAAACATGTTTGAATTTTAGCAGGGGATCGACCTTGGGGTATTGCAATCCCCTCCCCTTATTTATGCATTGTCCTTAGTGCATCTTCTTTACACAATATCAACAAGATTTCCAAAATCCTAAAAAATATGTGGGTATTATGCCCACATAGCATCTTCATGCTCCCAAGTTGCGTCCTCAAGACCGTACCAAGTCCATTAGACCTTTAAAATCTCTATGGATTGTTTCTGGAGATTCTTGATTTTTCGGTCTAGAATGTGTGCCATATGCACTTTAAAATCGCCTTCTTTCTCCACCTGAATCACATTCCAATCAATAACATGATTAACATCATGTATATATTTCTTAAGCAATGATACATGGAATACATTATGAATGGTCATAGATGCAGGTAATGAAAGCATGTAAGCTACACACCCAATCCTCTCTAGGATTTCAAGTGGCCCACAATAACGAGCTACCAATTTGGAACATTTTCCCAACTTCAGAGAACCTTTGTTGGCCTTCACTTTCAAGAATACATGATCACCCACTTTAAAATCCCTATGAGTTCTTCCCTTGTCAACATAGCTTTTCTATCTGTCTTGGGAAGCCTTTAAATTTTGTTTTATCTTTGACATCTGCTCTTCCATTTCCCTAAGAAACTCTAGCCTAACTACTACTCTATCTACTAGGTTGTCCCATCTTACTGTTGCGTTGCACTTTATGCCATAAAGCTCCCCAAATGGGTTCATCCCTAGCGATGCTTGGTGTCCATTATTGTAAGCAAATTCTACCAAGTGTAGATAGTCTTCCCATTTATATGGTTTTTCCATCACGTACATTCTTATCATATCCTCTATCACTTGTTTCACCCTTTATATTTTCCCATCAGACTCAGGGTGATAAGTTGTGTTGAAGTTCAGATTTGTTCTGAACCCTTTGAATAATCCCTTTCAGAATTTTGAGATGAACTTTGGGTCTTTGTCAGACACAATTGTCTTGGGAATGACATACAAGCGAGGTACTTCCCTTATATAAATATTAGCAACAATGGTTTCCTTGTGAGTAATATTCATTGGAATGAAATGGGCAGCTTTAGTAAGTGTGTCCACCACCCCCATGATAGAATCATGTTGCATGCTTGTTTTGGGAAATTTGGTGATGAAATCCATTGTCACCACTTCCCACTTCCACTTAGGAATGGGTAATGTCTACAGCAACCCATCTGGGTGCCTATGCTCAACCTTGACCTTTTGACACTCTAGACATTTAGCAATGTACTCATCAATTTCATTCTTCATGCCTAACCAATCTTGATACTTCTGGTCTCCTTTATAACTGCCAAAAGTGATTGTTTGGCTCGCACTTTGTCACTTTTGTGAGGACAATCCGTATACTTATGGTCTCCTTTATAACTCCAAAATTTAATAGGTGCCTTCCTTGGCCTTTTCCCACCTACCTAGGCCATTATGTTCTCTCTAAAATATGGTTTTCCTTGATGACTGTTTTTGAAAAATGGTGGTGTGTTCCCCTTCTTATTTTGTTCCATCTTAAACTTCTTCTTGTTCTCCCAAGCCTTCTAGAAAGTAGGCTTTCCTTTTTTCTGATCATATAAGCACTTGGCTCTTCTTATGGTTTACTCCAAAGTTTTAGCATCATCATATTGAATTTTATCACTGATGAAAGATGGCATCCCACTCAAATATCTCTGGATCTTAATTGTCTCATCTTTGATGAAGGAGACATACTTCAACAACTCTAAAAGTATCCTTTCATACTCATCAATGGTCATGCTGCCAAGTTTGAGTTCAAATAAATCTTTCATCTTTTTTTCATAAAACCTCTTGCTTAAGTATTTCCTTCCAAAATACTTCTTGAATTCCTTCCATGTCACATTCTTCTCTCTAATGTGTTTCACTTGCACAAGTTGGTCCCACCACATGAATTCCTTTCCTTTAATATGGTATATATAAATTCTTCCTTCTGCATGAGAAGAATAATTATGCAGTTGGAAACATTTTCTCATGCTCATCAACCATGTCTCGACATCTTCTTATTTCTTGTGCTCTCCATCAAAAGTAGGAAATTTGATCTTGTTCATTTCTCCTTTTGATTCATCCAACTCAATCCTCTTAAGCTTCTTCCTGAAAGGAGATGGACTTGATTTGCTATGTGCTCTCCTATTGGAATGTATTTGGGAGTGATGATGATGTTTGCTACAATTCCTTGATCTTCCTTTTTCCTCAGGGGTCCTATGGCTTCCTGAATTGATGGAGCCACTCTCCTTATCCAATTTATTTTAAATAATGTCCAGGATATGCATTAAATTCATATTGAATTCTTCATGTTTCTCCTTGTCTTTCATAATCCTTTCATTATCATCCTTGTGACTGTGGACATATTTCTGAAAATTTCTAATGGTTTCCACCATATTCATGTTATCATCCTTTCATTCTCCATGTCCATTGGAGTTTGTTCCTTCCATACCCAAATGGACATCTATTCCTCAGAGCTCATCTTCCCGGTTGTAATCCCCTTATGTATCATCCATCTCTATGTCCACTATGTTGATATGATATGATCAATCTGTTGTTAGTTATGAAAAATGTGCAGCCAACAGAACAACGTCAGGTTAACTGACTTAAAAATTTTAAGAAAAATATGAACCATTTTGGTTCAATAATATATCAGAATTCTTTATGCTGAATTCTTGAGTAGTTTTCTAATCAGTCCCCTTTTTTGGTTGAGAATTTATGTTCTTCTATCCCAGATCTTTCCAATGAATACTTCCTTTCTCAATTATGAGCTTTGAGCATAAATTTATTGACATAGGACCTCCCATACTAAAACCCTTTTATGCAGTCTTCTGTTGTAACTGCATTGTAAATCCTGAAATCGAGGTGCCAAGGATCATCTTAACTCCTAGATTCGATCGCTAACAGGATCAAATATTTGAATAACCATAGTTTTAATACAAAGGTGTTGAAACTCCTATTGAGGATTGACAATCGTGTTTGAAGCATTGTGGAGATCTATGATCAAGGACGATTATGGAGTCCCAACTAGCACGATGTTTATCTCCTTTCTAGAGTTCCACAATAGAAAATGCTCGCCTGTAGTGGAATTGATGCCAACCGTTGATCTTGTCGAATCTACATATCGATGGTATAAGAGGATTGCGGAGGTTAAACCCACACAAATGTTAGTTCTTCCCCCGATCTCCGCAATTTCTCTCCTCCGTAGATCTTACTTGTGCTAATCCAATGGTCAGGATTTAATCGAATGTCAATCCGATGTTTCCCTTCTTTATTTGTTTTACCCAATCGTCGAACTGATGAATCGTCGAGGTCTAGTCGACATCCATGTATCAATGTGCCACATTGCATATTTACAGAGTGGAAATGTGGCTTCATCCAACGAACGACACATGTGATTTTCTAACTGGTATGAATGGCATGTGAAAAACACAAATCAGGTTGACACGCGACATGATTAGGATGGGTCCACATTACCCTAGGTGACATCCGCATGTCATGTCTCTCTGACGCTATGGGACTTCGGGACTCTAGGTCTTTAGAGGTTTCTTCTACATCACCCTTCAAATCTCCAGAACGCTGAATTTTTGAATGGGCCCACATCACTCGTGGTGACGTCATTATGTCGTTTCACTCTGACACTCCTGAGCTTCGGGCTTCGAAGGATTCCATAAATTCTCCCATCATTTACTCCGATCACTGAATTTATGAACTTCTAAACCTTCCGGGGTCCACTTAGTACAATTGTCATCAATTAAGGTGGTGACATGTGGTCCCACCATCGAGTGACACATTTCAGATCACTATTGGTACAACAGGGCATGTAAAAATACAAAACAAAATAACACGTGGCATGCCTAGGAGTGGTCAACGTCACCCTAGGTGACATCATAATCCCACGTCACAATCCGTACTTCATCACTTGGTAGCTATGGGCTTTGGAGGGTTTCTCGGCTCAACACAATGTTCCTCCTGAATGTCGAATTGTCGAACAATCACTTCCCAGAGCTTCAGGACTTCGGGGCTTCCGGACTTCGGAGCTTTCCTCAACATTACTCCCCATTTCTTCCAAACTCTAAATTTCCTAACTGTGCTACTTTGGAGTTTTGGAACCCCAGTGCTTCGAAACTTCGAGAGACTTTACCTTACAACACTTCAAAATACTCGAATGTTGGACTGAAAAATACAGAGATCCCCAAAGCTTGGTTATCTAACAATTTATGTAGTGACACGTTGCCCCACTAATGGGTGACACATGTCGGGTCCCAAATGGTAATAAAGGCTTGTAAAAAGTACAAAACCAAGTGACACATGGCAGACTTAGGGTAGTTCCACATCACCCTAGGTGACATCATCATGCCATGTCTTATCTAGCGCTTCTGCACTTTGGGCTTTGGGAGATTCCATTCCAGTACACCTTATAACTTCTGAATGTCGAACTTCCAAATAGGTCCACGTCACTCTGATGCTTTGGGACTTTAGAGGTCTGGGACTTTGGAGGATTTCAATGTTGAACACCACACAACCCCCAGACTGTCGAATTCCTGAATAGGGTGATCTATGGACACGTGTCCTCAAACACGAACGGTCTAGATTAACACCAGAGTTGGGGACTTTAGGACTTCGGGAGGAAGCCCATTCTGCGGATACTTCAACAAATTTCCCCGAACTCCAAACCGTCGAACCACTAGGAAATCCAATGACTCTCCTCCTCCTAGATGATCTATGGTTATAAATCACTACGGGACTTTGCGACTTCGGGCTTCGGCCCCTTTTCTCAACGAAATGTAAACTTTGTCAAGTTCACGGATTCCGAAGGACTTGGAGGTTAACTATTGTGTACCTTTTCTAGATCTGATGCCTGGGAAGGGTCTACTACCCCCCCTTACAGATCCTACGACTCAAATTCAATCTCGTGTCTATCAACCATGATTTTTGTAATAAATTCTTTGCCACTCCTCCTGAGATTTCCATTACCTTCTAGGTGTTGATATTATGGTTGCATCGGGAGGTATTTACCTCCACGTGTAACCCTGACGACAATAGAATATCATGGGAAGCAAGAAGAAACCCTAAAGCATTGGAAATAACCCTAGAAGACAAGTCGGCTAAAGGAAATATTTAATATTAAGTGTTTATCCTCCATAATGAGAAGTCGGCCCAGACAGCTCAGGAAAAACAATATAAATACAAGAATCCAAATCTCATTTGGTACACACACAACTCGCAACTACAAAAATGTACAAGTGCACACTGCAGAAACCAGGTAAGTGCGCAAGTCTGGGGAGCAGCTACAATTGTAGTTCCTGCAACCTGTAATTTATGTTTTTCTGGGTTGGACTTTCTGATCAATCTTGGTTATCTTTTCTTGGTGCATTAGCCTTGGTTGGATATTGATTTCCTACCGTAATTCTTCTCTCTGTCAAGGTTAAGTTGCTCGGGGGTGGCTTCAGCCTATGGTTGGGTGACAATATTTCTATATTGTCTATGGTTAAACAAGAACATCTATTATTTCCAACAGTTTATGGGCCCACACTATCTTCGGAAAATATAACCGCTAAAATATAGATTGGGAGAATTTTCTCAGTTACAGTTGCAGTTGTAGTCAAAGTTTTTATTGCAACAATGAAACCCTAACCCTCTTGTTGAGGCACCTTAAGTGAATATATTGACCTAATTTATGGATAGGCTGGTACGCCTTAACCTACTGCACCTCCTGGTACTCTCAGCAAGCTAAGATGTCAAGTTTGAATTTTTGGTCAAAATCAAAGGTTGACCAACTCAAAACAATTATGACTTACTCTATGAAGTCAGAAAACAAGTTAGAAGGGCCTTCTAACTTCATAGCGTGGAAGAAAAGGATTGACCTCATCCTTGCCAACAATAAATTGTTGGATATCATGAAAGGAAAGATCGTGGAACCACAGTTCGAAGAAGGAAAAGAGAAGGAACCTCAAAATGTTGCAGTCATGGAGAAGTTCAAATACAATGACATCAATGCTATGAGTATCATAGTGGACTCTATAAAATACCACTTGATATCCTACATATCCCATCTTAACTCATCTAAGAAGATGTATGATGCCCTAACAAACCTCTTCTTAGTCAAAAACATTGGACAAGTAATGAGTCTGAAGATTGAGCTATGTGACATGAAAACGAATGATGATGACAACATAACATCATACCTTGTGAGAATATCTCAGTTAAGAGATCAAATACAAGATTTTGAAGAAATCATTTCAGAGAAGGAACTGGTAAATATAGTACTCAATGGTCTTCCCAAGACATGGGATGCATTTTCCACAAGCATGAACAAAAGAAAGGAGTATCCCAAATTTGAAGAGCTTTGGACTTGTTGTGCACAAGAATAATCAAGGATTAGTGCAAAAGAGAAATCTCAAAAGAAATACAATGATCAAGCTTTCACAACAAAGTTCAAGAATTTCATAAATAATAAGAAGTTTGGCTCAAGGAAGAAACCAAATCAAGAAAAGGATATGTCAAAGATACAATGCTTTAACTGTCGAAAATATGGTCACTACAAGAACCACTGTCACGAGTTAAAGAAAAGGAAGGAAACATACGAAGAAACAGTTTTCTAGAAAGATAACTGTAACATACCCCACCACCCACAGGTTGGGGTATGCTACCTTCAAGCCCACCCTTGGACTTCTTTCTTTTACCGATGAATTTTTAAATTAGTAAGGATGCATAAAAGAAAAGATCTAATGACATGCACAACAATAACCAACAAGCATGCATATTCTAAAGATTTAATTAAACGATAAATAAATACACAGCAAAATACATTCATATACAGGTAAATAATACTATAACAGAGAGAACTTATCTTTATAAAATAAGACACCAACTGGATTTAGACCAAGGACGTTCCACCCAACCATAGACACTACTTTTCCCAATATCAACAACAATGTCACCCCCGAGCCAGGGCTATGAATCCACAAGGATGGTTCTAGAGTGTTACTTGGCTTCCGAAACCAGTCAACACTCAATATATCACAAGATTTCCCAACACTCATAGCAATCCAAGTAACCATCTCTCTTCTACCCAACCTGCACCACCCAAGAGAATGGACCCCCACCCTTCTCTGCCATGCGGTCCCTCAGGCAATCCTTCTCCTTCTAGGGCTCCAGTGCAACTGGTCCAGAATCTCCATGCTGGAACTCTTAAGACTTGCATATGTGGACAAAGTTGGACACAGGCCAACCCATATCAGACATGCTTGCCTTAAGTCATGGCTGGATTATACAAGCGATCTCTAAATCCAACAATACCATGGATACTCTTCAATGGTTCATTTCCCTTTTCCCAAGACAAGACACAGATGATGAAGGATGAATGAGTGATAGGTAAGAATGTAACAAATGAATGAGTGAGTAACTGAGTGAACTAATGAACCGGTGATCAAGTGAATGAGTAAATGAACGAACCCCCAATAGACCAGGGGTGGGTTTAAGTAATTCGTGGGGAATCAAGAACCTCCTGGCCTCCCCCCAAGAAGTTCATGTAACTAATCCCCTCCCTTATACAAAAGGGTAATCAAAATAGGAAATAAACATTTATCCCCTCAATCCCCCTCTCTTGTGGAATCATATCCCCCTATAACTGTATTCCTTGTTCGTCTAGCAGCCATCAATGTGTTTATTATTTATAATGATCAAAACATTACATGTCTTAGGAACACTGGCCTCTTTTAATTTTTTGGGCCCTCTGGCCTCTTGACAATTAACAAAATACATTATTTAATATGGGGCTCAAAACCTGGGGTGTTACATCCCCTCCCCCTTATTTTGGCACTGTCCTCAGTGCATATACAAAATAGAGATAAAAATCTCAAAATTTATTCAAAAATATGCGGGTACTCTGCTTGCATGGCATCTTCATGCTCCCAGGTAGCATCTTCAGGACCATAGCAGGTCCACTGTCAATTCTGGATCATTTTGACCTTTCTGTCCAATACCCACACTGGTTGGAACTGAAAGTATCCCTATGTCTCTACCTAAATCATATGCCAATCAATAACATGGTTAGGATCATGTACATATTTCTTTAGAAAAGAGACATGAAATAAATTATGCACATTCATGGAAGCAAGCAATGCAAGCATGTATGCAACTGGCACTATTCTGTCCAATATTTCAAATGGACCACATAATCTGGCTGCCAGCTTTGTACAACTACCCAATTTCAAAGAGATTTTCTTGGGCTTCACTTTCAGAAGTACATGCTTCCCTACTTTAAATTCTCTAGTTGTCATGTTCTTATCTGCATAAACTTTTTGTCTATCCTGAGCTTGCCTTTAAATTCCGCTTGATATTAACCATCTGTTCTTCCATATCCTTGAGCAACTTTGGCCCAAGTACCACTCTATCTATTAGGTTTTCCTATCTCACTGGAGTATTTCATTTCCTACCATACAAGGCTTCAAATGGGATAATTCTCAATGAAGCTTGGTACCCATTACTATATGAAAACTCAACCAAGTGTAAGTAATCTTTCCACTTAGATGGCTTATCCATCACATACATTCTCAACATATCTTCAATTACTCGGTTGACCCTCTCTGTTTTCCCATATGACTGTGGATGCTATGTTGTGCTAAACTTTAGATTTGTACCAAATCCTTTAAACAATCCCCTCTAGAAATTGGAGGTAAACTTTGTATCTCTGT
This sequence comes from Picea sitchensis, assembly GCA_010110895.2. Taxonomy (NCBI): domain Eukaryota; kingdom Viridiplantae; phylum Streptophyta; class Pinopsida; order Pinales; family Pinaceae; genus Picea; species Picea sitchensis. Next base: position 79,432 of record SNQJ01S0054499.1, on the reverse strand, counting down.
CCGAGACAATTTTCCTAGGTATCCCATGCAACCTAGAAATCTCCCTCATGTAAATTTCTTAAATATTAGTCGTTGTATGTGTTGTTTTTACAGGAAAAAAATTAGTAGTCTTTGTTAATTTTTCAACCACTACCATGATTGAATCATGTTGTCTTGTTGTCCTGGGTAATTTAGTTATGAAATCAATGGTTATTACTTCCCATTTCTTCTCTAGGATTGGTAATGGCTGCATCAAATCTGTTGGGTGCCTATGCTCAACCTTCACCTTTTGACATTCCATACATCGAGCGATGTAATCAACAACATCCTTTTTCATTCTCGACCAAAAAAATTGGATTCTTACTGCTATAATTGTTTTCTTGTAACCAAGATGTCCAACATAAGGAACATCATGCATTTCCTTCAATACCAAATTCCTCAGTTCTCTGGAACTAGGAACATAGAGTAGATTCTTATGCATAAGTAATCCATATTCCTTTATCTCATACTCCTTTATTTTATGTTGTACATCTCCTTGTTGTAATTTGTCCTTTACTTGTAGGTAATGTTGATCTGTAATAAGATCATCTAAAATTATGCTCTTCAAGTATGATTGATGCATATTGACAATAGTATCATGCATGAGATGCACTCTTCTACTAAGTGCATTGGAAACTTTATTCTCTTTTCCTTTGATATGCTTGATATCGAGGTCATATTCACTTAAAAATTCCATCCATCTTGTTTTCCTGGAATTCAAGGTTGGATGTTCAAAAAGATACTTGAGGCCAATGTGGTCTATCCTTAATTCAAATCTCTTCCCCATGAGATAATTCCTCCACATATTCAAGGCGTGGACAATGTCAACAAGGTCAAAGTCATGTGTGGCATAGTTCCTCTCATGTTCCTTAAGCTTTATGGACTCATAACCATTGACATGTCCATTTTGCGTGAGGAATCGCCCAAGTCCTTCCTTACATGCATCTGTACATACCACAAAAGTTTCATTTCGGTCAACAATGTTTAACACAGGTGCATTAGTAAGTAATTCCTTCAACAAATTAAAATTATTTTCACACTTAGGTTTCCATTCAAATTCAGTTCCCTTCTTTTGCAATGAAGTGTTGGGATGAGAAAACTTAGAGAAATCTACTATGAACCTTCTGTAGTAACCAGATAATCCCATAAAATATCTTTCTTCTGATACACTTATGGGTGCTGGCCATCCTCTAATGGCTTCAATCTTCTTTGGATCTACTTCTATGCCTTGCTCTGAAATAATGTGTCCCAAGTAATGGATCTTCTTTTGATAAAAAGAGCACTTACTCATCTTGGCATACAACTTATTTTCTCTCAGCACTTGCAATACCTATCTTAAGTGATGTTCATGCTCCTCTTCAGACTTAGAATATACAAGTATGTCATCCAATAATACTATGAAAAAATTATCTAAATAATTTCTGAATATGCCATTCATTAAGCACATAAAGACAGTTGGTGCATTGGTCAGTCCAAATGGCACCACTACAAATTTATAATGCCCATACCTAGCTCTAAAGGTTGTCTTATGAATGTATTCTTCCTTGATCCTTACCTGATGGTATCCTGACCTTAGGTCAATCTTTGAAAATATCTTTTCTCCTCTTAGTTGATCAAAGAGGTCATCAATTCTAGGTAGAGGATACTTTTTCTTTATAGTAAACTTATTCGGTTGTCGAAAGTCAATACACAGCCTCAAGGTTCCATCCTTATTTTTGACACAAAGTATTGGTTCTCCCCAAGGTGAAACACTTGGATGTATGTACCCTTTCTTCAACAATTCCTCCAACTGCATTTGTAATTCTTTTAACTCTGGTGTGATCATTTTGTAAGGTGTTTTTGACACCGAGGTAGGTCCTGGCACTAAATCAATTAAGAAATATATCTCCCTTCTTGGTGGAAACCCTGGTATTTCTTGGAATACATCTTCAAATTCCTATAGTACCGAGAAATCTGCAAGGCTTGGTCCCTTTGTATTTTTTGGCTCTTCCACATGAGCTACATACAATTGACATCCTTTTCTAAAACATCTCTTTAGTTGTAAGGATGAAATATCCCTTATAGATATGGGTCTTGGAACTCATTTCATAATGTTCTATTTTCCATCTCCATCAAGACAGGTAAATGTCTTTCTATGACAATCTAGGACAACATGATTCTTGTCCAACAAATCCATTCCAATTAGAATATCATAAGACCCCAAGGGTATGATATTTAGATCAACACTAGTATTCACACCACTAAGATCAACAACTTCTGACCATATCATGGATTCTCCTTTTGGTTCTAGTGGCTAACTGAACCAAACTTGATTTTCCAATCTTACTTTTCTCCAAATGTAATCTATCCACTATTTTAGGATCAATGTAACAATGAATTGCTCCCAAATCAATTAAAATAGAAACAGGTTGATTTATGATCTTACCTTCCACCTCAATCATATTGGATTGGTACTCTACTTGTCAATCATCTAAGGCTTCATAAATTCTTCCCATATCTTCGACTGTTGTATCCTCTTGGACGTTGTGCATAGTCTTTACTATGTCCTTTATGTGTGGGAAATTATGGTACATGTGATCTTCTTTGCATCCCCAACATTGGATTGGTGGTATTCCCCTTTTTCCCAAGAAGTATTCTTTCTTGGATTCACCCTTACCATACTGATCTTGATGATTTCTATTAGGCTCATTCCTATTGAAGGGAAGTTTGAATCCTTTCCTCCTATGATCGTACTTTTCCTCCTTCTTACCCTTCCAAGATTTCTACATGGATTCTCTTCCATGGCCTTTCTCATATGGGTATTTATCCTTCCTGATGGCCTCAGTCAAGGTCTTGGGCTCATCATACCTAATATTTTATTTATAAAAGGTTGGAAGTCCACTTAGAAATATATGTATTTTCACCTTCTCATCATTAATGAACCCTGCATACTTTAACAACCCCAAGAACTTCTTCTCATATTTTTCCATAGTCATGCTTCCCAACCTGAGTTCAAATAAATCCTGCATTTTCTTGTCATAGAAATGATCTGAGAGGTACTCCTTCTGAAATTACTTCTTGAACTGCTTCCAAGTGATCCTATTCTCATTAATATGTTCAACTTGCTTCAGTTGATCCCACCACATTGCAGCTTTCCCGTGTAAATGGTAAGTGGCAATCCTGACTTCTAGGTTTGATGAATAGTTATGAAATTTAAAATATCTCACGAGTCCAAGAAACCATGCCTCAGCATCATCTTCCCTTTATCTTTCACCATCAAAGGATGGTGGCTTGAGATTCCTCAACTCTCCTTGCAAACTTTCCAATTCATGTCTTCTTCTTTGCTGCCTAATAGGAGACACCTCTGGACTACTTATGGAATCTTCAGATGCATAAAAATTCCTTGCTGAGTAGGAAGGTGAGTGATGTCTATGATTTCTGCTAGCACTTCTTGAATAACCATCTCTTCCACGATCACCTCTTCTTTCATGATACCTTCCTTCTTCCTCTTGTTTTGAGTTTGATCCCCTCTTCATTTGCCTATGCAACTGATTTAATATCTACACCACTCGAGCATTTATCTGACTTTTCTCTCTCACCAGTCTCTCATTGTCTTCTTTGTAGCTCTGCATTTCTATTTCCAGACTTCTTACATTTTCTATCAATGTTTCTTGCTCCCTTCTACCCTTGTGTCCATTAGATTTTGTCTTTGCATTACCAACTCAGATATTTTGACCCTTGGGAACTTTATGATGGCTAGAAGTTCCCTCTCCTTCTTCCATTTATAGAATACACATTCTGAACTGATGTGTTTAAACCCCCTTAATTATGCAAAATGTGCAAGTGACCATTTTGTTAGAATTAATCATATGATAAACAAAATATTCCAAACAATGCTACCGGTCCTTTTTCTTCTCAATTCTTGAAGAACATATATGTATCAATCTGCATCATTAACACTTCCATGTTATGCCTTAGCTGATACATAATTTAATTCTACACAGGCACTCCCTTCAAACCACTTCCCTGGGTGACCATGGCTCGAAACCATGGGCCAAATCCTTCCTAGTGATTTCTGTGTTATAATTACTATATTGAAGATCGTGTGGTTGAAAATCAATCGAGGGTTTAGATCGACGATCAATAGGAGCTATGGCTTCAGGAGTGCCGGACTGTCCACACTCTCAAATCTTCCAGAGTGCCAAGTCTCTGAATTGCAGGATTTGTTGCCACGTATCCGGTCCCGATCAACGGTTAGGATTTCCTTTGCGACTCCGAGTTTTGGGGATTTCCCAAGCATGCCTCTCCATAGATATCCCAGAGTTTCAAAATACTAGAGGTCCTTTCCTTCCTCCATGTATCACCTCCCGATCAACGGTGGATATTAACTCCGGCCTTCGAGAGTTCTCAACCCAAACTGCCTATGCCTTGAATCCTCCGGAGTGCCAAGTCTCCAGACTACGTAATCTACTGCCATGTGGTAGAAAATAAGGCATGGACATGTGGCCCTATCTGACGGGTGACATGTGTTGTATAATAACTGACACGAATGGTCTTTGAAAAATATGAAACACAGTGACACATGGAGAGACTTCTCCACACTACACCACAAATTCCCCAAACACCGAACTATCGAATCGGTTGATTTGTAGACATGTTTCCTCAAACATGGACGGTCTAGATTTACTCCGGAGATTCAAGACTTCAGAGGTTTTCGTTGCTAAACACCACCACACCCTCGGATTGTCGAACGCCAAATTTACAAACCCTTGTTAATCTTTGGACATGTGTCCCCGAATATGAAGGGTCCCAATTTTCTTCAGAGTTCGGGACTTCAAAGGTTTTCTTTGTCCAAAAAAGAGAAAAATTCACCACAATTTGTCGATCCCCGAACATCGATCGTCGATGATCGGATATTTTCCTCAGTCAATCTTCAATCCTTCACCCAATTCTTCGAAGTGATTACCTTGTCCTTCCACTAACATATCCAACGGTTGAGAAGGTCTCGAAGGGATCCTAAATTGACGGTATGCATGCCTTCTTAACTTCGGGCTTCGACACTTTTCACTTGTAGAGACCTAAAAATCCTCGGAGTACCAGGTCTCCGGACTATGAGGTCTATAGTCGCGTGTCTTCTGGGAGAAACGGTCGATATGTACTCTGGCCTTCAGGACTTCGAGATTTCTCAACCCAATGCAAACTGTCACATATTTTTCCTTCGGAGTGCCCAGTCTCTGAACAACACAATCTGTCGCCATGTGGTGAAATACTAGAAGAGGACACGTGGCCCAATCAGGCGGGTGACATGTGTCATGTTCTAACTGGCATTTCAATATTCCATAGGTTTAAAAATCACTGACACATGGCACACATCCCATGTTTCCATGTCATCCCAGCTGACGTCCGTGAGCCACATCACTTCAGAGTTTCGGGTTTTAGAACTTCAAGCTTCAGGAGTTTACACACTGGAACACTCCAATTGTCCTGAACTCTGAATTCATGATCTGGCCAATATCTTGACACGGGTCTTCCTTAACGGATGGTCTGGATTAACTCTGGACTTCTGGCTTCAGGATATTTTCCTGCATGCAACATGAGGGCTTGCTTCTCTCGGAGTGTCGATCCTCTGAACCACCACAAGATCTATGACTCACATTCTCTCATGATCAGATATGATGGCTGAGACTTAAACCTACTCAACCTTTTGCTTCACCTTCATGGTACGACCCTTGTTCACCTACCCTCTAATCCAACGATCCTGGATCTCTCTTGATCCCATAGTGGCGATTGCTCCTGAATTCGAAAGGGATGGTCACGATCCTTCGATCCCTTACAAAGGATCTCTAATGTTTTATCTCCTGCGTAGATTCTGCAACGCCATTCCTCCTGAGATTTTCAACTTCAAGGTCAGAATTTGATCTCAACCATGAGACTCTGACCAACAAACCCAACCCATACCGACCCGTTGTTTCAACCATAATATCTGATACCAATCTGTAACATACCCTTCCACCCACAGGCCGAGGTATGCTACCTTCAATCCTACCCTTGGACTTGTTTCTTTTACCGATGCATTTTTAAATTAGTAAGGATGCATAAAAGAGAATATCTAATGACATGCACAACAATAACCAACAAGCATGCATATTCTAAAGATTTAATTAAACGATAAATAAATACAAAACATATGACATTCATATACAGGTAAATAATACCATAATAGAGATAACTTATCTTTATAAAAGGAGAAACCAACTGAAGTCAGAACAAGTACGTTCCACCCAACCATAGACACTAATGTTCTAAATCTCAACAACAATGTCACTGACGAGCCGGGGCTATGAATCCACAAGGACGGTTCTAGAGTGTTACTTGAATTCCCAAACCATTTAGCACTCAAGCTCTCACATTCTTTCCCAGCACTCACAACAATCCAAGTACCCATCTCTCTTCTACCCAGCCTACACCACCCAAGAGAATGGACCCCCTCCCTTCTCTTCCACATAGTCCCTCAGGCAGTCCTTCTCCTTCCAGGGATCCAGTGCAACTGGTCCAGAATCTCCATGCTGGAACTCTTAGGACTCGCAGCTGTGAACAAAGTTGGACACAGGCCAATGCATCTCAGACATTCAGGCCTCAAGTCAGGGTTGGATTACACCAGCGACCTCTACAACCAACAATACCATGGCTACTCTTCAACAGTTAGTTTCCCTTTTCCCAATCCAAGACATGGATGATGAAGGATGAATGAGTGATAGGTAAGAATGTAATGAGTGAACAAGTGATTAAGTGAGTGAACCAATGAACCAATGATCAAGTGAACGAGTAAATGAGTGAACCCCCCAATAGACCATGGGCGAGTTTAAGTAATTCATGGGGAATCAAGAACCCCCTGGCCTCCCCCCAAGAATTTCATGTAACTGATATCCTCCCTTAGACAAAAGGGTAATCAAAATAGTAAATAAACATTTATCCCCTCAATCCCCCTCTCTCATGGAATCATATCCCCCTTTAACTATAGTCCTTGTTCGTCTAGTAGCCAACGATGTGTTTATTATTAATAATGATAAAAAAATTACATTTTGTAGGCACACTGGCCTCTTTTAATTGTTTGGGCCCTCTTGCCTCTTGACAATTAACAAAATACATTATTTAATATGGGGCTCAAAACCTGGGGTGTTACAAGAACTCTTGAAGAAGGCCAAGAAGGATAAAACAAACTTCTTATTCTGAGACAAGGTAACAATATTCTTCATAATTCTTGTACATACCATGTTTACATAATTTTTGTACATATCTTGCATATATATTTCTTAGAAGATAAGATGTTCAAAGAGAAACAATATCTATGGAATAATAACAAAGATAAGTATTGTTATCATGATGACTACAAGTCAAGCAATACACATGAAAAGATGAAGTACATTGACAATCCTTGGTAACAATTCTTGTGGAAGATATTACAGAAGTAACAATTGCAAGATAAGTTGAAATTAGAATCAAACTTGAAGAAACTTGGAAGAAGTAAAAATAGAAAGAAGTCGGCAATCAAGAGGAAATTAGAAAAAAGAATCGTGACACTTTGCAAAAGGCAATAAGGATGCAGATAGAACTGTGGAATCTCTTAGATGGAGGGAGTTGATTATATAATTCCAAAAGAAGAGCATGCATCCATGCATGAAGCAAGGATTAGGAGGGAGCTAATCCTAAATAATATTATCCATTGAGGATTATGAAATATCTATCCATGTTCCCATTGATGGTAACAACCATGAAAATCAACACGTGTCTAGTTGGACTTTATAAGAAGTCTTCTTCAAAAAGAAGCCTTAAAGTATCCCTGGTTGTCCATCCACTTCCATGATCCTATGATGAAAGGAAGAAGTTGAAATCTTTAGGGCATGGAATCTATAGAAAACTCCATGGACCCAAGAGCTAAAGAGAAACATGTGGATGAACATGAATATTCTGAGTTAGAAAGAAAAGCTAGAACAACTAATCATTATATCGAGAATCACAAGACTACCATCTTGGTTTGAACCCACTAGAAGAAATCAAGCAAAAGAAATGGAATTTGTGATGAAGAACAATGTATGAAAGACTTATGAATGGAAGCATTGTGAGATTTAGAACTAGAGGTTATCCCAGATGGAGGGAGAATACTATGATGATAGCTTGTTCCAGTAACCAAACATACCTCTACCTGAGCCATTATATCTTCTGCAATATCCATGGGTTGGATTTTACATCAGATGAATGTAAGGATTTTCTCCTCAAAAAAGTAATTGAACAAGAAGTGTATGTAGAGAAACCTCAAGGTTTTGAGTTATACCAGAAAGAGACCCTTGTATGCAGATGGAAGAAGATCTTGTATGGATTCAAACAACTTGGTGCAGAGCCTCTCATGCACAACAGAAGCGTGGTGAAAACTTTCTATAACATAGATAATGTATTAGAATGGTTACTTAGAAGTTCAGGATGATGGATTGCTAATCCATGACAAACTCTGATGATGACAAAAGAAGTGATACTTGGATATGTTTTAGTTTGAGCCTTTCCACGATGTCATGAGCTAGCAGGAAACAAAAGTGTTGAATTCAACCATGATATATTGTAATGATTAGAGCCATATAAATTCTTTAGATAAAAGAGTGTTCTAGACAGACCAAAGTACATTGATATCAAGTTGTAACATACCCACTACCTAAAATCGAACTATTTCATTTTTTTTTTTTTTTTCTCAATGAAGAGACTCCCCGAAGCTTGTAGTAGCAAAATGCCAATCCTATATCCAACGGTCTTTCATTTACCTACATGGCTCTCTGCACATAACCGCGGTCTTTCTCTGATAACAATTTCAGGTTTTCGGGGTTTCGTCCTTTCTGATGTCGAGGGTAATTGTGTTCTCGATTTTCCCGATTTCCGATGAGTTCTCTCTTTCGGCCTTAGCCCCTCCTGGCTATGCCCTATGATCCATATGACCACTCATGCATAAGACCGCGGCCTTATCCTTCTTTCGGGGTTTTGGACTTCAGATTTCTGATGCGCTTCAATTCCCACTAACCCTCTAGGCTAAGATCTTGGTTCACGTGACCTTTATCTCACAATACCACAGCCTTGTCCCCCATCGGGGTTTCGGACTTTCCAATGTCGAAATGCAAACGTCCTCAGGACTCGCGATTCCTCGAATCCCGACGCACCCTTTACGCGCTAGTTCTCCTGGCTAGGCTCCTGGCCCACATGACCAAGATCCCCGTGACCACAGTCTTATCCCTTGTCGGGGCTATGGGGTTTTTAATGCCAAAATGCATTGACTCATGGGATTCCCGATCCTTTGAATCTAGGCTTCCTGTTATGCTGACAGCTGGCTCCCACTCATCGGGGTTTCGAGATTCGCGATTCCAAAATACATAAACAAATTGTCACCAGGATTCCCGATATCCCGATGACCCAAACGCCGATCATCGACTTCCTGTCGAGACTTTCCCCGACGGCGCCGATTGCTGCCACGCGTCCTCCTCTAATGGAAGGTCCCGATTTCTCCGGGATTTCGAGACTTGTGATGTCCCAATTCTCACGGTCTCAGGAACTCCGATTTACCGATGCCGAATATCCCGACTCTCTACGGATTTCTGACACATGTCTTCCCAAACGGACGACTCAGATTTTACCGGGGTTTTTACTTCAGACTTCCCCGATCTCATGTCCACGGGAATGTCGATATCCCGACTCTCGGTAGTAAACCTCGATCTCCGCCATGTGTATCCTCAAACGGACGGTCCAGATCCTCCCGATGTTTCGAGACTTGAAGTGTCTCAATTTTCTTGTCCTCGAGAATCCTGATGGTAACCCTCGTGCAGCTCCTGTCCGATCCGACGGTTGACGGGTATCTGTTCAAGATCTGTCAGTTCAGATTTCTTTCTTCTTCTGCGCTTACTCCAGAGGCTAAACATTGCGTTCCTTCTCCCGATCCAACGGATGACGGGTATCTATTGGAGCATCTGACAGCTTCTGTGCTCTCCTGAACTTTGGGAACTTTCTTCCTGTGCTTGGAAGAAATTCAACTTCTCAAAGACCTCAACCTTTGCTTTCTTTCTCTTCTCTTGTGGCTCTCCGACTCTGAGCTTTGTCGCGCGTATGAAGAACGCGGTTCCTCCTGAGATTTTACTCCCAAATCCTCAAAGGATTCCTTGACTTCTACACTCCTTGTAGAGCCCTCGCACACGAAGTGCTATCTATCCTGAGATTCTGCAAGTATTCAGACCCCTAAGGGATTTTATCTTTCTCCCCTTCTCCCTCAGATGGAGAATGTATTGGGATGCCCTCTTGGCTATCCTCTGCCTCAAGCAAACTCTTGTTTATACAAGGGTGCTCTCGAGCTTTCTCTGACTCTTCTCAGACTTCTACTCATCCATACTACTCTCTGGACGTGGAAAAACCCACGGTCCAGATACTTCCATAGACCTTGGGGATCTACGGTCCCGATTTCCTCGCTATTCACGAAGATAGAGGAAAAAGGGGCAAGGCATGTAATGCCCTTCTTTTTTCCGTCAATCGAATGGTCATGAATGACCACAGATATTCCGATGGGACCTCATCCGTCGATTCGTTACTCATCCCTACATTGCTACTTCGGGATTTTAAGAGGAATCATTCCTCCTCGTACAGGGTTGTTAAGACTTGCGCATTCAAGTCCTTTTTTCGTTTTCTTGATGAACCTTTCCAAGGAGGGAAATTATCTGTGAAGAGATCTATTCCGGGACATCCCGGAAGACAGACAAGGGGAAGAAAAATTCCCGAGGGCAGGCTGGAAGTCTGACTTGGTTTAACTCATACATAATTAAATTCATTTATCAACATAAGCCATACGTGGTCTTTCTATTATAAACGTATATCTATTATTTCTTATTAAACTATACTGTAATCATTCACAATTTCACAATTCTATAAGCATATATGTCAGTATATGAATTTCAAGATGCAATATGTAAAACACTTATCAGAAATAACACCAGAAGTGGGTGCAACTGCTGAGGGGGGTGCTCGTTTCCACCCAACCGTAGGCTCAACGATTCCCAACAGATTTACCACTAGCCACTCCCGAGCTGAGACCACGATGCTGTGAGACTGCATCTCTCTGTGTGCCAGTGACCAGGAGCGAAGGTTGCAATCCTTCCTCTCTGCTATCACTCAGTCTGCGTAATGCCAGAGTTCCCCCCGTGTCTGCCCCCTCTCATCGCTTCCTCCCCACGCCTTATCCTCTTGCGAGGTTGCGTGTGGCGTGATTACCCTCGCGCTGATCAGGCCTGACGGCTCTACGGATGAGTGGTTCACCATCCCATCCCTCATAAAGCCATCCGCCTACCAGCCTGCGAGACATTAAATTCGGGGCCAGCGAGCCGCTTTTGGTTCTCCGGGCCAGTGGAGTCCAAATACGGTGGAAGTTAATGCCACCTTTCTAGGTGCCTTCCACCGCCATCGTGGTCTCTTTTCTGCACATCCACTCTCAGCAGTCCTGCAATAAATTCAAAATGTTATTCACATTTATTGACCTCTTCCTCAAGGTCCCTTTTACATCACATATTCACATTTATGAGTTTGCCATAGTTCTTGGCCAGTCCAGTTATATTTACAAACTGGGGGAAACAAGGTGTTACAATTCCCTCCCCCTTAAAAGGAACATCGTCCTCGATGTTCTTATCTACTAGCGTGAATTGCATGTACAGAAGTAAACAAAATCGGATATGCCTGTCTCATGGCATCCTCCATTTCCCATGTAGCCTCATCTGGGCAAAAATGTTTCCACTGCACCTTGACCTGTGCAATGGTTC